>JAZHEH010001426.1:4812500-5040901 GCA_036589455.1 Ateles fusciceps
AGTACTGAATGCAATAATATTTAGGAGATCAGTAAATCCTGGTTGTAAGCCACTATGAGAAAGAATAGGATTCAAAAGGGCTGGATACAATGGCTCATGCCTGTAATCCCAGCACTCTGGGAGGCTGAGGCAGGAAGATCACTTCAAGTCTGAAGTTTGAGACTAGCCTGGTCAACATGGCGAAACCCTGTCTCTACTAAAAACACAAAAAATTAGCCGGGCGTGGTGGTGGGCACCTGTAATCCCAAGTATTTGGGAGGCTGAGAACTACTTGAACCTGGGAGGTGGAGGCTGCAGTGAGCTGAGATTGCGGCATTGCACTCCAGCCTGAGCAACAAGAGCAAAACTCGGTCTCAAAAAACAAAAGAAAGAATAAGACTCATTGGGCCGGGCACAGTGGTTCACGCCTGTAATCCCAGCACTTTGGGAGGCCAAGGTGGGCAGATCATGAGGTCAAGGATCAAGACCATCTGGGCCAACATGGTGAAACCCCGTCTCTACTAAAAATACAAAAATTAGCCAGGCATGGTGGTACGTGCCTGTAATCCCAACTACTCGGGAGGCTGAGACAGGAGAATTGCTTGAAACTGGAAAACGGAAGTTGCAGTGAGCCAGGATCGCGCCACTGCACTCCAGCCTGGTGATAGAGCGAGACTCCATCTAAAAAAAAAAAAATTAAAAAAATAAATACATGCCTGTAATCCCAGCACTTTGGGAGGCTGAGGCAGGCGGATCACCTGAGTCAGGAGTTTGAGACCAGCCTAACCAATATGGTGAAACCCATCTTAAAATAAATAAATAAATAAATAAGAAAGAAAGAAAGAATAAGACTCATCAATTAACTTCTACAGTGGAAACTACTTCTGGGACTGCGATATAAAAAAACAAGAATCAGGGGCCAGGCGTGGTGGCTCATGCTTGTAATCCCAGCACTTTGGGAGACAGAGGCCAGTGGATCACAAGGTCAGGAGTTCAAGACCAGCCTGGCCAGTATGGCGAAACTCTGTCTCTCCTAAAAATGCAAAAATTACTTGGGTGTGGTGGGACACACCTGTAATCCCAGCTACTTGGGAGTCTGAGGCAGGAGAATCACCAGAACCCGGGAGGTGGAGGTTGCAGTGAGCCAAGATCACACCATTGCACTGTAGCCTGGGCAACAGAGCGAGACTCTGTCTCAAAAAAAAAAAAAAAAAAAAAAGAACAAGAATTGGCTAGGTGTATTGGCTCATGCCTGTAATCCTAACACTTTGGGAGGCTGAGGTGGATGGATCACCTGAGGTCAGGAGTTCAAGACCAGCCTGGCCAACATGGCGAAACCCCGTCTCTACTAAAAATACAAAAATTAGCTGAGTGTGGTGGTACACGCCTGTAATCCCAGCTATTCAGGAGACTGAGGAAGGAGAATTGCTTCAACCTGAGAGGTGGAGGTTGCAGTGAGCCGAGATCATGCCACTGCATGCCAGCCTGTGCCACAGGAGTGAGACTCCATCTCAAAAACAACCAAGAATCAAAGGTTTTGATTGTGAGTTACGGTAAAGGGAAAGACCATGTTCATAGCAGTGCCAACGTCTGAAGTGAAGTCTTACCCATTTAATCACCTACAATGGAAGCAGTTAACTGCGAGAGATTACCAAGAGAATAAAAAGAGACTCAGACTCAGGACAAATAGCTAATATATGCAAGGGTTAAAACCTAGGTGACAGGTTGATAAATGCAGCAAACCACTGTGGCACATGTAACAAACCTGAACCTGCACATTCTGCATATGTATCCCAGAATTTAAAGTAAAAAAATAAATAAGTCAGGTTCGGTGGCTAACGCCCATAATCCCAGCACCTTGGGAGGCCAAGGCCGGTGGATCACCTGAGGTCAGGAGTTCAAGACCAGCCTGACCAACATGGAGAAACCCCATCTCTACTAAAAATACAAAATTAGCCAGGCGTGGTGGCACATGCCTGTAATCCCAGCTACTCGGGAAGCTGAGGCAGGAGAATCGGTTGAACCAGGGAGGTGGAGGTTGCAATGAGCTGAGATCATGCCATTGCACTCCAGCTTGGGCAACAAGAGTGAAACTCCGACTCAAAAAATAAATAAATGAATGAATATAAATAAAAATAAGAGAGACTAATACAGTCAGAAAAAAATAAAAAGAACATTTAGGCAGGACTTGGTGAATGATTGAATGTTGGCTGGAAAGGAGGCAAGAAGAAAAGGCCAATCCCAGCTCTAACCTGGGTACATGGAGAGAAGGAGCAGACCACTTTCCACACCCACCTTGATATCCTCCTTGGTAAGCCGGGGCCAGGCCACCTTTTCCTTCCATTTCCTCACAAAGCAGGTAATAGAGCGGGAAGAGCGCTTATCCTGGGAGTCCTGCCAGATAAAGAGCCTCATTCTTAGGGTCTGAGGTTTAGCACTAATCTCGTTTCCCTGGGCAGCTCAGATTCCATCCAGACCATACTGTCCCTTCTCACCCTTACCTTGGAGTTCACTTTGGCATAGAACTCAATCTCATTGTACAATTCCACTCCATCGGCATTCTTGCAGCTGAGGAGACAACGAAGCTGAGGAGATGGAGAATACTCTGTGTGGGGGCATCAGGAGAAGAGGGAGGTTCCCGGAAAGGCAGGCCTTCAGAGGGGAGGGCCACTACCTGAACACAATGCGGTGATCCTCAATAAGCACGTGGACATCGGTGCTGTCCTCAACACAAAACTCCATGAACACATACTTGGGCCTGTCGTACCACAGGGTCCGGGCATGCTGCCTGAAAAGACGTTGAGGTGGAGAGGGAAGACTGAGGGCATTTGGGAAAGATGGAGGGAGGAGACTACCCAGGGACGTTTGATGCCACAGTTTTTTCTTTTTTCTAATTAAATTTAACTATTTATTTATTTTTTAAGAGATGGGGTCTTGCTAGTTGCCCAGGCTGGAGTACAGTGGCTATCACAGGTGCGATCCCACTAATGATCAGCATGGGAGTTTTGACCTGTTCCCTTTCCGACCTGAGCCAGTTGACCCCTCCTTAGGCAACCTGGTGGTCCCCCGCTCCCGGGAGGTCACCATATTGATGCTGAACTTAGTGCAGACACCCGATCGGCATAGTGCACTACAGCGCAGAACTCCTGGGCTCAAGCGATCCTCCCACCTCAGCCTCCGGAGTAGCTGGGACTACAGGCACGCGCCATCACGCCCGGCGATGCCACAGTTTTTTCAAAGTGGAGCTAAAATAAGGAGGGGAGGGGAGGGAAGGGAAAGACCGGAGTGGGTGGGTGTGGTGAATGTGAACCTGGGAAGAATAGAAAGTGCAAGACTAGGGAAGTAGGGCGTCAGGGAGAACATTCAGGTCACACCTCCCCTCACCCCACAGTTACAGAGACCAGGGGTCTGAGGTTCCCATAGCGCCTCACAGAACCTGGAGCGCCCAGGAGAAGACCTGGAGCAGGGGAAACTCCAGGGAAAAGGGCCAGGGGGGAGCACCGGAGCCGGAAACACTCACCGTGCCATTGCGGCTCCCGCTCCAGGGTGGCATTTAGAATTCTGGGCGAGGGCCGCTATCTTTAGATCCTAGGGACGCTCCCCAGCAGCTGCCTCTCCTTATATGGTCGGGAGAACAGCTGAGAGGAAGGGAGAAAGTGACCTGATAGCCAAGGGATCTGCAGTCTGGAGATATTCTGGGAGAGCTTAATTCTTGCAGCCCTTCACCCTGGGATCCTCAAAAACGCACAGACTAGGAACAGACACCCCACCTGCTGGAACCAGGGCAAAGGCTGCCCTAGACGCTACACACTGGGAATGACTTTTCCCCCAGTAACATTCACCCGTTTCTCCCAGGCTTAGCGCTCAGTGCCTGATTCACAATAGGCGCTCAATAAAACATTATTGGCCTGAATTAAATCCCCAAGGAAGCCATGCCCCAGGGACTTCGGAACTTCAGGCCCCGCCCACCGCTGTTCCGGGGTTTCAGGCCACCGCACCGTTGCCATGGCAGCGGCTGACGTGCAGCGGCGTTTCCGGGAAGATGGCGGCTGTCGAAGCGGCTGCGGAGCGGGTAATGGTGGTGGCGGCTGTTGAGCCAAAGGCGAAAGACGAAGAGGAGGAGGAAGAGGAGCCGCTGCCACTGTGTGAGGCGGTGCGCTGGGCCCCGGTGGGGGGCTGTGGCGGAGGCCCGGCCTGGGGCAACTGCGTTTTTGGAAGAGGCGGCGGCCGAGGAGCCTGGCGCGGGCCCCGGCTCCCCGCCGGATTCGCCGGGCCGGACGCTGCGACGGCTGCGGGCCGAGCGGCGGCGGCTGGACTCGGCGCTGCTGGCGCTGTCCTCGCACTTCGCGCAGGTGCAGTTCCGTTTGCGCCAGGTGGTGCGCGGGGCGCCGGCGGAGCAGCAGCGCCTTCTGCGGGAGCTCGAAGACTTCGCCTTTCGTGGCTGCCCTCACGTCCTGGGTTATGAGGGGGCCCGGGGACCCCGCCAACGATGAAGGCGATGGGCTGCCAGGGGACCGGCCACGGTTGCGGGGCGAGGACCAGGTGAGTGGCTGGAGCCGGGCCGCGAGGGATATGGGAATAGGGGGTCGTGTGGGTGGCGATGCAGACCCGGATGATGGTGCAAGAGGGGTAGAAGCCTCCCCGACTCTGTCGGTAAGTGGGTGGGAGACGAGGAGACTGGAGTGCGGGGCCGGCTGAAGGGCTAGAGGACAGAGGCTTGGGAACCTGAGGATGAGCGGTGTGCGCGGAAGACGTGGAGAGATGCCGGTGTGTGATGAAGTGAGGGGCAGAGGAGCGGTGAGCGAAGTGAGTAGTTGAGAGGGGCAGCAGAGCAACCAGAGCAGTGCTGCTCCCACTCACCTTTCCCTCACGTACCTAAGTCTGGAGCACTTTTGCTGCTAGAGGACCCCGACTCTGGAGATTGGGAAAATTGGCAAATGAAAGAAAAATGAGTTGGAGTCCAACTCCCTGTCCCTGCTTTCCTAAAATCTAAGTAAAGTCTTTACACTTCTCTGGGTGGGAGTTTTGGTTAACAGCAGTCTCTTAATAATTGAAAGAAACACAACTCTTGATTATATAAATCTCCTAATATTGAAATTTTTAAGTTTTTTTAATGAACAAAGTCTCCAAGAAGGTTTTTTTGTTTTTTTTTTTAATAAAATTTTTCTTTTCTTTTTTTTTTTGAGACAGAGTCTCGCTCCGTCACCGGGAGCCAGGCTGGAATGCAGCGGCGAGACCTCGGCTCACTGCAACCTCCGCCTCCCGGATTCACGCAATTCTCCTGCCTCAGCCTCCCGAGTAGCTGGGACTACAGGCGCGTGCCACCACGCCCAGCTAATTTTTGTGTTTTTAATAGAGAGTTGGCCAAGATGATCTCGATCTCTTGACCTCGTGATCCGCCCGCCTCAGCTTCCCAAAGTGCTGGGATTAAAGGCGTGAGCCACCGCGCCTGGCGGAATTTTTCATTTTTAAGAGACGGGATCTCACTATGTTGCCCAGGCTGGTCTCGAACTCCTGGTCTCAAGCCATCCTCCCTCCTCAGCCGCAGGACTACAGGCGTGCGCCACCGTGCAGGCTGTAATGTTGGAATTTTTAAACTCTTCCTCCATCCTGCTTAATCATTAGGTATTCTGAATGAGGTCCTGTGGTAACTGTGACAAGGGCGATTCAGTGTGTCTACCCCAAAAGTAGTGAAACTGTGTATAAGACCCAGGTGAACGTTTCCTTACAAGCTTTGCATCTCTGGAAGTGCACAAACTGCAGGCTTTATTGGAAGTGGTGAGGCCTAGGCCAGAGTGCAGTGGCACAATTTTGACTTACTGCAACCTCTGTCTCCTGGGCTCAAGCAATCCTCCTGCCTCAGCCTTCCCAGTATCTGAGACTACAGATGTGTGCCACCATGGACAGTTAATTTTGTTTATTTTTTGTAGAGCTGGGGTTTCACCATGTTGCCCAGGCTGGTCTTGAACTCCTGAGCTCAAACAATCTGTCCTCCTCAGCCTACCAAAGTGCTGGGATTATAGGTGTGAGCCACCATGCCCGGTCCCTTTTCACCTTTTTATTCTTCAAACTACATCCCACATGTGGCTTTCTTCCCACTTACATTGGTTTTAGCCAAGAGGATTTCTCAGCAGCCGATAATGATTTGTTTATTTTAATCTGAACTGTTCCCAGTACAATCCTGTGTTTACTGTTCCACCCTTCTCCACATACCCACAACTCCTTACACAAGGAGCAGCCACCTCAAACTGGCAGATTTAAGGGCTAGAAAAGAGTAGATAGCACTAAAGGTTCTATGTGATAAGAAACTCTTTCTGTTCTTTTTCACCTTCAGAAACAGTAGGCCAACCCTATTTTCCATGCTGTGTGATTACAGGCATGCAGTGTGTCATAATCACACATTGCATGCCTGTAGCAACATCTCATGTACCTTTTAAATATACACGCGTACTATGTACCCATAAAAATTAAAAACTAAAATTTAAAAAAGTAGACTGCATGCAGTGGCTCATGACTGTAATCCCAACACTTTGGGAGGCGAAGGCTGGAGGAGAATCACTTGAGCCAGGGAGTTCAAGGCTGCAGTGAGCTATGATCATACCACTGCACTCCAGCCTGAGGGACAGAGCAAGACCAGTGCCATGCACACCAAGGCCTTCAATTCTGAGTCTGCACTGCGCTTAAAAGGGTCATGCTCTGTCAGCACCATGTGGATGGCTGTCAGTAGGCTGTGTTTGGGGGTCTCAAAAAAAAAAGGAAAAAAGGAACATTGTACCACCTTAAAACAACAACAAAAAAAACGAAAAAAACGCGCTCAATCTACCTACAAGTTGTAATCTTATATTTATACATTGACAGGCAAACAGGTAGGACCAGAGCAGGGCATATCTTTGAACTGAATGATTTACTTCTTACCACTTACTGTTTTTTTCTCTTTTTTAATTATTATTATTATTTTTTTTTTGAGACAAGGTCTCATTCTGTTGCCCAGGCTAGAGTGTACCGGTATGATCAGGGCGCAGCCTTGACTCCCAGGCTCAGTAGATCCTCCCACCTCAGTGTCTCAAGTCATTGGGACCACAGGTGAGCACCACCATGCTCAGCTAGCTTTTGTATTTTTTCTGGAGATGGAGTTTCACCGTATTCCCTAAGATGGTCTTGAACTCCTGGGCTCAAGCAGTCTACCTACCTTGGCCACTTAAAGTACTGGATTACAGGCGTGAACCACGGTAACCAGCCTTTTTTTTTTTTTTTTTTTCTGAGACAGAGTCTCACTCTGTCACCCAGGCTGGAGTGCAGTAGCATCTTGACTCACTGCAACCTCCGCCTCCTGGGTTCAAGTGATTCTCCTGCCTCAGCCTCCCAAGCGACTGGGAGTATGAGCACTTGCCACCATGCCCAGCTAATTTTTGTATTTTTAGTAGAGGGAGGGTTTCGCTATGTTGGCCAGGCTGGTCTTAAACTCCTGACCTCAGGTGATCTGCCTGCCTCAGCCTCCCAAGTGCTGGGATTACAGGCATGAGCCATGGTGCTCAGCCATACTTTTCCTTTTTTTTTTCTTTTTTCTTTTTCTTTTTTTTTTTTTTTTTTTGAGGAGTCTTACTCTGTCTTCCAGGCTGGAGTGCAGTGGCGTGATCTTGGTTCACTGCAACCTCCGCCTCCCGGGTTCAAGCGATTTTCCTGCCTCAGCCTCTTGAGTAGCTGGGATTACAGGTGTGCGCCACCACACCCGGTAGCTAATTTTTGTATTTTTAGTGAGACAGGGTTTCACCATGTTGGTCAGGCTGGTCTTGAATTCCTTACCTCGTGATCCGCCTGCCTCGACCTCCCAAAGTGCTGGGATTACAGGTGTGAGCCATTGCGCCGGCCATACTTTTCTTAATTCAGTTTGGTAACAAACATACAACAGATGCACGTTGAGAGCTTATCTTGTGCCAGACACTGTGCCTGGCATTTGTGGTTCAAAGTCAAAACCTTTGTCTTTAAGTTCGTAGACTAGAAGAGACAGAATCCTAAATAACGTGATAAGAGCTAGAATAGAAGTGTGTACAAACTCTAGAGGAAATGATTTGATATGTCTGGGGAAATCAGGAAACCTCTTAAAGGAAAACTAGGCCTTCACCGAATGGGGAAGGGGGACAGGGTTCTAACAAAATGCAGCAGCGCTTTGAAAGAATTACAGAGGGACTGTCCTGAGAAAGGGCTGGCTTTCATGTTGAACAAAGCTAAAGCAAGTGGATTGCTTTTTAAATACTTAAACAAAAAGTTAATTTGTTGTTTTCTCTTTTTTTCCATTTCTTCTCTCTCATTTCTGGAGGGCTTGGTAAGTACCGTTTTTAAGGTTAAATGTAATACCCTGTAGACATCTAGTTTAAGACGCAGCCTTACCCCTACAAATGATTTGCTGGTTTTGCTTTTCGTTTTTAAGACTCAAGAAAGACAGGCCGGGTGCGGTGGCTCACGCCTGTAATCCTAGCACTTTGGGAGGCCGAGGTGGGTGGATCACCTGAGGTCAGAAGTTCAAGACCAGCCTGGCCATCATGGTAAAACCCCATCTTAAAAAAAAAAAAAGACTCAAGAAAGACAAGGAAGAACCAGTGTTTGAGAATACGTTGGCAAGACTTTACCAACCTGAAGTGTTTTTATTAATTTAAATGCAGAAACTACTGGTGACCAACAGTTGGAAAAGGAGTCATTAGTCAGGGAAACTTACAGACACTTTTCTTTTCTTTTTTTTTTTTTGAGACAGAGTCTCGCTCTGTTGCCAGGCACCAGGCTAGAGTGCAGTGGCGCGATCTCAGCTCACTGCAACCTCCGCCTCCCGGATTCAAGCAGTTCTCCTGCCTCAGCCTCCCAAGTAGCTGGAGCTACAGGTGCGTGCCACCACAGCCAGCTAATTTTTGTATTTTTTTAGTAGAGACAGGGTTTCACCACGTTGGCCAGGATGATCTCAATCTCTTGACCTCATGATCAGCCCGCCTCAGCCTCCCGAAGTGCTGGGATTACAGGCGTGAGCCACCATGCCCAACCCAGATACTTTTTTAAGAACATTGTTACCTTCCCACCCCAGTTATGTGGCTTTTGGATTTTTTTCGCTGTCCCAGGCACTTGCCTTGTATTCTTTTGTTTTTGGTTTTGGTTTTTTGAGACAGAGTCTTGCCGTATTGCCATGGCTGGAGTACAGTGGTGAAAACATGGCTCACTGCAGCCTCAACCTCCTAGACTCAAGCGATCATCTTTTCCCAGTTGCTTGTGTGGCTGGGACCACAGGCACATGCCACCACGCCTGGCTAATTTTTTTTTTTTTGAGACAGGGTCTTTCGAAGCTTGACCTCTAGGCTTAAGCAATCCTCCCGCTTCAGCCAAGTAGCTGGGACTACAGGCATGCAACACCATGCCCAGCTAACTTTTTTTTTTATTTTTTATTGTCCTTCCTGAAATCCTATTTCCCAAATGCCCAGCTAATTTTTAAAGATTTTTGTGGAGCTGGGCCTGGTGGCTCACACCTATAATCCTGGCACTTTGGGAGGCAAAGGCAGGCAAATCACGAGGTCAGGCGTTCAAAACCAGCCTGGCTAACCTGATGAAACCGTGTCTCACCAGGTGGTAAGGCGTGGTGGCAGGTGCCTGTAATCCCAGCTACTTGGAAGACTGAGGCAGGAGAATCACTTGAACCTGGGAGGCAGAGGTTGCAGTGAACCAAGATCGTGCAACTGCACTCCGGCCCAGGTGACAGTGCAAGACTCCGTCTCAAAAAAAAAAATTGTGGAGATGAGGTCTCATTATGTTGCCCAGGGTGGTCTCAAACTCCTGGGCGCAAGGAATCCTCTTGCCTTGGCCTCCCAGAGTGCTGCGATTACAAGCATGAGACACCACTCCTGGTGCGTTTGATGGTTTTGATTTTGCTGAAGTGGTCTATCATCCATCATAGGGGCTTCAGTGAACATTAGGAAAGCTGGTTGTGAGTTTTAAAGCCTCTCTCCACACCCTTACCCCAGATTATTTTGCAAAATTTGGCTGCACAAAGTAATCAGGAGTTGTGTTATGGTAACTGGCTGCAGAGGATGGCGTGTCTAAGTCCTAGGAGGCTATCTTAGCTGAAATAGGTTGTCTCTACCCTAACTAGAACTTTGGGGGGGGGAAAAAAGGCAGTCTTAACAAAAAGCCTCATTATATTCATATCCTATTTCCAATGAGGGGCAGATAGTTTCTTAAAGAAAACACCCATTTAACAAATTGCCAAGGATGAAATAATTATTCTTCTTTTGAACCTATCATATGAATTGTGTATTTCATTTGGATTGTTGGAAACATCTTATATTTTATTGGTCATTACTGGCTCGAGCAGCTTCTTAATGTGCCCTGAGTTTTCTTTTTCTGTGTAATAGACCCAGTTATCTTCTTGCTTTAGAGTGAGCAGGAAAAACAAGAGCGTCTGGAAACCCAAAGGGAGAAGCAGAAAGAACTGATACTGCAGCTCAAGACCCAGCTAGATGACCTGGAAACGTTTGCCTATCAAGAGGGCAGTTACGACTCCCTGCCACAGTCCGTGGTGTTGGAAAGGCAGCGGGTGAGCAGAGCCCAGGGGCACCTCCACCACTGCCCAAGGTTAACTTGTCCCTTCCAGCATTCACAGGGCATCTTCTCTCACTTCTCCTTTGGCCTTACTGAAAATCCCTCTGCTGGCCCAAATAAAAAGGAAACTACTATAAGGAGCCATTCTTTGCTCATACATGGGAAAAACAGGTTCCAAAGTTTTGTGATACAATAATTTGAGCTCTTTCTTTTTAATGGTTGTAATTAATAATAGAAGTAAGAATATAACAATAATTTATTCATTTGAGCACTGAAAAACATTCTACTTGGGCCCATCATAAAATGTAATCTAGTTTTTTTCCTACATCTCATCACCTTTTGATAAATAACACCAGGAATCCAGACTAACTTTAATACGGTATTTATGTAAGACCTGGGTAGACAGGTAAGTATCTGCTGGTAAAGATAGAGTTACAATACAGTTACAACCTCCTCTGCATGTTTCTCTAGCCCTGTGCTGTGGCTGTTTTTCTAGCTGAGCTGGAGTTTATGTTACCATTTTTTTTTTTTTTTTTTTTTTTGAGACAGAGTCTTGCTTTGTCGCCCAGGCTGGAATACAGTGGTGCAATCTTGGCTCACTGCAACCTCCACCTCAGGTTCAAGCGATTCTCCTGCCTCAGCCTCCCAAGTAGCTAGGATTACAGGCACCCACCACCATGCCTGGCTAATTTTTGTATTTTTAGTAGAGACGGGGTTTCACCATGTTGGCCAGGCTGGTCTCGAGCTCCTGACCTCAAAATGATCTGCTTGCCTTGGCCTCCCAAAGTGCTGGGATTACAGGTGTGAGCCACTGTACCTGGCCTGTTATCAGAATTTTAAATTGTTCCTAATAATGTCACTAGGATATTTTGGCTATTATACACCTTGATATTTTATAGAGATTTTTCTTTTCTTTTCTTTTCTTTTTTTTTTTTTGGGACAGAGTTTTGCTTTTGTTGCCCAGGCTGAAGTGCAGTGACGTGATGCCGGCTCACTGCAACCTCCACCTCCCGGGTTCAAGCGATTTCCTGCCTCAGCCTCCCAAGTAGCTGGGATTACAGGCATACACCAGCATGCTCGGCTAATTTTTTTGTGTTTTTAGTAGAGACGGGGTTTCACCATGTTGGTCAGGCCGGTGTTGAGCTCCTGACCTCGTGATCCCCCCACCTCAGCCTCCCTAAGTGCTGGGATTACAGGCATGAGCCACCGTGCCCAGAAGAGACTTTCTTTAGTTGCCTACAATAGGGCAAGAAGGGATAAGAAGGATTAGAAATTAGGAAAAATAAGGCCAGGTGCAGTGGCTCATGCCTGTAATCCCAATTCTTTGGGAGGCTGAGGTGAGAGGATCCCTTGAGGCCAGGACTTTGAGACCAGCCTGGGCAACATAATGAGACCCTATCTCTACAAAAAATTTAAAAATTAACCAGGTGGTAGCATGTGTCTGTAGTCCCAGCTGTTGGGGAAACTGAGGCAGGAGGATTGCTGGAGCATAGGAGTCTGAGGTTACAGTGAGCTGTGATCACACTACTGGACCCTAGCCTGGGTGACAGAGCAAGACTCTGTCTCTTAAAGAAAAAGAAAAATCAGCACATATTCTCCTTGAAGCCTTTAGAACAACTACATATGAGCCTTGTTGGATCATCAGCCACTTTGGACTTTTCATACTGTTCTCCTGAGTGAAATCTGACTGGCCTGGTAGAAAATTTACAGTGCGTGGGAGGAGCCATTTTTATCAGAGAACTGAGGGTTCTTTTCACTTTAAAAGTAGAGAGTCTGTGTCCTCACATTGATCAATCAGCAGTTAAGACATTTTCTTTCACAAATTTAGCGGTCTGTTTTTTATTTCCATTTATGGGCAGAAGACATATTTAGATTCTCCTCCCTACCCTCTCCCTAAAAATTTCAAAGGGTGTGCTCATTGCTTGTGATCTTGATAGGTGATCATAGATGAGTTAATAAAGAAATTGGACATGAATCTGAATGAAGACATCAGTTCCCTGTCCACTGAAGAGCTTCGTCAACGTGTAGATGCAGCGGTGGCTCAGATCGTGAACCCAGCCCGAGTCAAAGAACAATTGGTCGAGCAACTGAAAACTCAAATCCGAGACCTCGAGATGTTCATCAGCTTCATCCAAGGTTAGAGGAAGGGATGGGATGAGAAGGGTGGACAAGTGTCATAATAGTTTTTTTTTTTTTTTTTTGAGACAGAGTCTTGCTCTGTCGCCCAGGCTGGAGTGCAGTGGCATGGTCTCAGTTCACTGCAACCTCTGCCTCCTGGGTTCAAGCAATTCTCCTGCCTCAGCCTCCTGAGTAGCTGGGATTACAGGTGTGCACCACCACACCCAGTTAATTTTTGTATGTTTGGTAGAGATAGGGTTTTACCATGTTGGCCAGTCTGGTATCGAATCCCTGATCTCACGATCCGCCCACCTTAGCCTCCCAAAGTGCTGGGATTACAGGCATGAACCACCACGCCCAGCCATCATAATAATTATATTTATTCTGAGTACTAGTAAAAAGGTACCAATTCTTTTTTCTTTTTTTCTTTTTTTTTTTTTGAGACCAAATCTTGCTCTGTTACCTAGGCTGGAGTGCAGTGGCATGATCTTGGCCTACTGCAACCTCCACCTCCCAGATTCAATGGATCCTCCCAACTTCAGCCTCCCAGGAAGCTGGAATTACAGGCACCTGCCACCATGCCTGGCTAATGTTTATATTTTCATTAGAGATGGGGTTTTGGCATGTTGGCCAGGCTGGTCTCATACTCCTGACCTCAAGTGATTTGCCCGCCTCAGCCTCCCAAAGTGCTGAGACTACAGGCACCAAAAGATGCCAATTCTTGATGTACTATTTAAGAGGCTTGATTGCTTAGTGGGGGAGGCAGCATGGCAGAGGAGAAAGAACATGGGTTTCAGAATCAGATAGTTAAAATCCCCACTCTGCTACTCATTGGCTTTATGTCCTCGAGCATGTTACCAACCTCTTCAGTCTCAGTCTTCTCATCCATAAAATGATGATTCATGGTTCATTCACTTAGCAAATGTTTATTGAGCCAACTGCTGTTTGCCAGTCATCATTTTACACAATTAAATAGGACAAGATTTTGTGAAATTCTTGCATGTAATAGACACCATTAAATACTATTTTTCCCTCAACAATCTGCCATAAAGGGGCTAATAAGTGTCTCTTCTGTAATTTCTGATTCCAGATGAAGTGGGAAGCCCCTTGCAAACAGAGGGTGGACACTGTGAGTGCAAGGCTGGTGGGAAGGCAGGCAATGGCTGCACCAAACAGACAGCAGCAGACCGCCTCCAGGAAACCCCAAAAGTAAGTGCAGTTTCCAGAACAGGCAAATCTATGGAGACAGAAAATACATCAGTGGTTGCCTAGGCTTCGGTGTGTTAAGGAGAAGTGGGGGAATGAGAAATGCTGATGGTATGGGGTTGCTTTTGGGGATGGTAAAATATTCTCAGATTAATTGCAGTGACAGTTACACAAATCTGAATATACTAAAAAACACTGAATTAAACACCTTAAATGGGTCAGTCATATGGTCTGTAAATTGTATCTCAGTACAGCTATTATTAACCAAAAAAAGGAAGTCCAGCTACATCCTGGGGTGGCTTTTGCCTTCATGTGAGACGCATAATGTGGCTCAGAAGCAAGACTGATCTCAGCCTGTGATTTGTTGAGTGTAGCTCTGTGCTATCATGGCCTCTCACTGATGACCTATTGTCTTTTCTAAGCAGCAAAGGCAGAAGATGTCAAAGTCCAGGAGACAGGGCTGCACCTGATGCGGCGAGCGCTGGCAGTGCTCCAGATCTTTGCTGTTAGCCAATTTGGTTGTGCCACAGGACAGATCCCTCCAACTCTGTGGCAGAGGGGGCCAGGCTGACAGAGACTACTCTCCCTTGCTGAAGAGGCTGGAGGTGTCAGTGGACAGAGTGAAGCAGCTAGCTTTGAGACACCAGCCACACGACCATGTCATCACCTCTGCCAACCTCCAGGACCTCTCTCTGGGAGGCAAGGATGAGCTGACCACGGCTGTGCGGAAGGAGCTGACGGTGGCTGTAAGGGACCTGCTGGCCCACGGACTGTATGCCTCCTCCCCAGGGATGAGCCTTGTCATGGCTCCTATTGCTTGCTTGCTGCCAGCCTTCTCCTCAGCCCCTGAGGCCATGCACCCCTGGGAGCTCTTTGTAAAGTACTACCATGCTAAGAACGGCCGTGCTTATGTGGAATCCCCAGCCCGGAAGCTCTCCCAGTCCTTCGCCCTTCCTGTTACGGGAGGCACTGTTGTGACCCCCAAACAGAGCCTACTGACAGCCATTCACATGGTGCTGACAGAACACGACCCTTTTAAGCGTAGCGCAGACTCAGAATTGAAGGCCTTGGTGTGCATGGCACTGAATGAGCAGCGTCTGGTGTCCTGGGTGAACCTCATCTGCAAGTCCGGGTCACTCATCGAGCCTCACTACCAGCCTTGGAGCTACATGGCACACACAGGCTTTGAGAGTGCCCTCAACCTGCTCAGTCGCCTCAGCAGCCTCAAGTTTAGCCTCCCTGTAGATCTGGCTGTGCGCCAGCTCAAAAACATCAAAGATGCCTTTTGATGAGAATGCCCTGACCCCAGTCCAGCTCCTTGTTCACTAGGGATAGATGTGTTAGTCTTCTATCATAGGAGGGAGGAATCAAAGGTGGGGTTAAAGGCATTTTTCCCAGACCCTGCTCAGGCAGTCAGCCAAGTGAGTGCAAAGTCTGTTTCCCCACCAACTTAGCATCTTGGAAAGATGTGCTTGAGACCTTCTTGTTAAGAAGGCTCTCCCCCAGTATATGTGAGGGCAAATGTGCTTGAGCCTGTATTAAAGGAATCAGGTTGGGCACGGTGGCTCACACTTGTAATCTCAGCACTGGGAGGCCAAGGTGAGCAGATCACCTGAGATCAGGAGTTCGAGACCAGCCTGGCCAACATGGTGAAACCCTGTCTCTACTAAAAATGCTAAAATTAGCCCGGCGTGGTGTCGCAGGCCTACCCAGCTACTTGGAACGCTGAGGCAGGAGAATCCCTTGAGCCTGGGAGGTGGAGGTTGCAGTGAGCCAAGATCATGCCACTGTACTCCAACCTGGGTGACACAGAGACTCCATCTCAAAAAAAAAAAAAAAAAAAAGACATTCAACTCAAGGCTCCTGTTGGTTGAGCTATCTTCTTTCACTTGAAGCAGGTTTGAGAGGCCAAGGCCAGAATTTAAATTCCTTTTATGAACAGATTTCCCTTTCTTCCTGACCCCAAGGTCAGAGGAGATTATATTTGATGGCTGCCTCTAAGACTAGGAATAGGAATATCTGAAAACAACATTTCTAAGGGAGGCAACCACAGGTTGATTTTAATATGAGTCCTTTCTCCTGTAAAGGTAGGAAGTGAAATCTTCCTGGTAAGGTAGGCCTCTTCTCATGGCACCGACAATGGGCTTTCTGTTTATGAGGAGCAAGAACCCATGTTTGTTACTATGTTCTATAGCAACTCACATTTCCCTGCTCACCTCCCAGCAAGACTAACACAGTCTTTTTAGAAGTAAATAGATTCAAGATAAACGAGAAAATCCTTTCCACCCAAGTCAAGTACAAATCGGTAACAAGCAGCTGTACCTCAGGTTGTGACTCACTGAGCGCCGCTTGTCCTGAAGGCTGGGTGATGGAGGACATCTGATCTGGTCATAGGTCCTGCAGCAGGGATAGATGCCACAGCAGGATAGGAGCTACAGCAGATCACTGTTTCCAGACCAGGGGGAGGAGCATTTCATTGTGAAATAGACTCTAGAGTGGTTTTATTTGGTCTTCAGTATTTTAGCCTCATTAGTTGACATTTGTCCTGCAGCTTGTGGTGAGTACTGCTCTAGGACTGGCCAAAGATGGGCAGAATGTATCACTCCAGACACTACTGATTCAGCCTTGTCTTCATGTCTTAAATTGCCACCTGCACTTTGTTTCTGCACTGTTATGTAGTGCATTTTAACTTAATTTTTTTCTAGCAACATGTTACTTATTTAAGATACCTTGTTGATATTTTATTAGAATTAGTTCGCCTTCCCTGTGAAACAAGACAATTGTAAAATGTTGTGGAAAATGATACATATGTGATTGCGAATGAAATCATAGTATTTTGTGTAGCTTCTCTGAAGACCTTAGAGAGACCTGCAGCTTTGGTTTATAAGTGTTTTGGCATTATCAGCCCATCTGATCCAGGTCAATATTTTTTTGCAAGCTGCCTGCATCCTCTGTCCTCTGCCTGCCTTGGATCAACCCAGCTTTGGTAGTGGTGGTGGTGGTGGTAGGGGTTTTCTGCCTGAAAAAATGCACTAAAAAGTGTCCTTGGCATGGCCATCCCCCTCTTGCCCAGGCCTACAGTCCCTCCCCACAACAGATGTCATCACACATGCTGCTTTTGGAATTGGCACCTTTTTTTTTTTTTTTTTTTTTTGAGATGGAGTTTCACTCTTGTTGCCCAGGCTGGAGTGCAGTGGTCCAATCTCAGCTCACCACAACCTCCGCCTCCTGGGGTTAAGCGATTCTCCTGTCTTAGTAGCTGGGATTACAGGCATGCACCACCACGCCTGGCTAATTTTGTGTTTTTAGTAGAGACAGGGTTTCTCCATGTTGGTTAGGCTGGTCTTGAACTCCTGACCTCAAAATGATCTGCTTGCCTTGGCCTCCCAGAATGCTGGGATTACAGGCGTGAGCCACCGTCCCCTGCCAGGATTGGCCCTTTTTTTGAGACAGACTCTCACTCTGTCGCTCAGGTTGGAGTGTAGTAGTGCGATCTTGGCTCACTGCAACCTCCGCTTCCCAGATTCAAGTAATTCTCCTGCCTCAACCTCCAGAGTAGCTGGGACTGCAGGCGCGTGCCACCACGCCCAGCTAACTTTTTGTATTTTTAGTAGACATGGGGTTTCACCATGATAGCCAGGATGGTCTCGATCTCCTGACCTCATGATCCACCTGCCTCAGCCTCCCAGAGTGCTGAGATTACAGGTGTGAGCCACCATGCCCTGCCCGGGATTGGCACTTTTTTTTTTTTTTTTTTTGAGGCGGAGTCTTGCTCTGTCACCAGGCTGGAGTGCAGTGGCACAATCTCAGTTCACTGCAACCTCCGCCTCCTGGGTTCAAGTGATTCTTCTGCCTCAGCCTCCCAAGTAGCTGGGACCACAGGCACGTGCCACCACACCCGGCTAATTTTTTTGTGTTTTTAGTAGAGATGGGGTTTCACCATGGTGGCCAGGATGGTCTCCATCTCTTGACCTGGTGATCCACCCACCTCGGCCTCCCAAAGTGCTGGGATTACAGGCATGAGCCACCGCACCCGGCCCGGGATTGGCACTTTTAACTCTACTTGTCTGGATATCACTTAGGGTGAGTGGTAACTGGTATGGCCGTATGGCATAGTCCAGCAATCAGCCAGTATTGTTTTTTTCAGATACAAAAACAAATTCGCATTGAGGCTTTGTGCTAGCATTACAGGAAGCATTTTCGTTTGTCTCATTGTAATTTAATTCTTACTACTTACAAGGTTGGGGGACAGTATTATCCCTACTATACAGCTGAGGAAACTGAACTGCAGAGGAAACTGAACTGCAGAGAGGTTAAATATTTTGTCACGGTTTACATGATGATGGAAGACCTGAGATTTGGAGTCAGGTTTCCTGAATCCAAAGCCCATAGTCTATCGTGTTACCTCATTGTATCATGTGGTTTCTAGATCTTTTGTTCCTCTTTCTCCTTTATCCACCCCCCCCTCACTCCTACCCTCACTTTGGGGAGGAGAAGGTATTTTTCCACACAATTGCCAGAAATTTCAGCTGCCAAAGGACTAGGCTGCAGGGGAGACAGGCAGGCAGCCATGACTTTCATGGCCAAGTTCTTGAAATGTGCGTATCAACCGAGACAATCCCAATAATTCCATCAACATCCTGCAGTCGGATATCTGCTAATCTCTGATATCATCTGTCATTTCTGAGAACAGAGCTCTGTCCTTGGCTTAGGTGAGACAGGACAAGGGAGGAGAGGGAGGCCAGTCAACCCAGATCCAAGGTTATGCGAGAATGGAAGGGAAAAGAGCCGTGGATATGTATGCAGTGAAAGTGTAGGGTCTGTTGTACAAGTATGATCTGCAAAGAATTGTTAAAAATGTCTAAGGAGCTCTCCAATCATTTCTTCACTATTGATCACTTACCAACTGTTTGCCCCAGGCTAGATCTAAGGAAAGAGATAAATAAAACCTACCCTGTGCGCTCAACAGACACACAGTCTAGCAAAGGCGATACCATCCCGTTGGGGATTTGGGGAGATTGTTTAAAAAAAAAAAGTCTCACTCTGTTGCCAGACTGAAGTGCAGTGGCACAATCCAGGCTCACTGCAGCCTCCACGTCTGGAGTTCAAGAGATTCTCCTGGATTAGCCTCCTATCTGGGACTACAGGTGTGTGCCACCATGCCCGGCAATTTTTTTTTTTTTTTTTTTTTTTTGGTATTTTTAGTAGAGAGATGGGGTTTCACCATGTTAGCCAGGATGGTCTCAATCTCCTGACCTCGTGATCCACCCACCTCAGCCTCCCAAAATGCAGGGATTACAGGCATGAACCACCGTGCCCAGCGGAGACTGTTAAAATATAGAGTGCTAGGTCCCATCCCCAGAGTTTTTCATTCAGTTGTTCTGGGGTGCAGGCTGAGAATTTGGTTTCTAACAAGTGCCTAGGTTTTGGTGATGTTGCAACTTTGGGAACTACTTACGTCCAAACTAAGATATGTTCTGTAATAAAGGTAAGTACAGATTGGATTGCTGAGAGAGCCCAGAGAAAGGAGAGATTAATTCTGCCTGGGAGAATTCTGGAATAACCTTGAAGGATGGATAGAATATGAATAGGATTTTGCTTGGCTACTTGGAGAAGAAGACACAAGGAACAGCCCAGGGGATATGTGAAGGTTGGGGGAGTCAGGAATTTATGTTGCAGGTAAGGTAGGAAGGAAGGAAAGGAGTGAAAGTTCACATTATTGAATAAACAGCCAACAATGGATTTTAAGAAAAGTGAAGGACTTTTCAAAAAAAAGTTGTTAGAGCTGTTGCTCAAAATAAGATCTATAGATAATATGTCTCCACTCCAGACCAGAATTACAGTCTCTGAGGTTGGAGACACTTTTAATCATCCTGGCCAGGCACGGTGGCTCAACGCCTGTAATCCCAGCACTTTGAGAGGCCGAGATGGGCAGATCACCTGAGGTCAGGAGTTTGAGACCAGCCTGGCCAATGTGGTAAAAGCCTCCCTGTCTCTACTAAAAATACAAAAATTAGCCGGGTGTGGTGGTGGGCACCTGCAGTCCCAGTTACTCAGGAGGCTGAGGCAGGAGAATTGCTTGAGCTCAGATGGCAGAGGTTGCAGTAAGCCCAGATCGCACCACTGCACTCCAGCGTGGGTGACAGAGCAAGACTCTGTCTCAAAAAATAAAATACATCATAGGAGTTAAGTTACTAATTTGATCTGGTGGGTAAGGTGACTTAGTCCCAGCTACTTGGGAAGCTGAAACAGGAGGATCGCTTGAGGCTAGGAGTTTGAAGCTGCATCACACCTGTCAATAGCCACTGCATTTGAGCCCAGCAACATAGCAAGACCTCATCTCTTTAAAAAGTGAAATATATAAGAAAAAGACATTTTAAAAACCGCTGGAGGCCAGCCGTGGTGGCTCATGCCTGTAATCCCAATACTTAGGGAGTTTGAGGTGGGCAGATGACTTGAGGCCAGGAGTTGGAGAGCAGCCTGGCTAACATGGCAGAACCCCATCTCTACAAAAAATACAAAAATTAGCCAGGTGTGGTGGCGGGAGCCTATAGTCTCAGCTACTCAGGTGGCTGAGGCAGGAGAATCGCTTGAACTCAGGAAGTGGAGGTTGCAGTGAGCCAAGATTGTGCCACTGTAATCCAGCCTGGGTGACAGAGTGAGACTCCGTCTGAAAAAAAAAAAAAATTGTAATGGGGCCAGGCACAGTGGCTCACCTGTAATCCCAACACTGGGAGGCTCAAATAGGAAGATCATGCGGGCGGGGTATAAAGTGCTCACATCTTGCCTGGGAGGGAATTGGTGCTTGGGGTGGTGAAATGGTAAACAGGATGGGCTCAGGAGCTGAACTGCTTGAGACAGCCCCAGCTCCACCACTTACTCACTATAGACTTTGGGCAAATCTGTCTAAGCCAGTTTCCTGGACTCTAGAATGGAGATAATAATGGTACCTATCTCCTAGTGTTATGAGGACCAAATCCGATGATGTGCATAAGTAGATTAACCTGGCCTGGCAGAGAGTAAGCAGCTGCCATCCTCCTCCTCCTATTCCTCCTCCTCTACCTCCCTCATGCTTATTCTAGTTGGTAATGTCAGTGACACCACTAGACTCTTAGGGGCAAATATCCTTTTTTTTTTCTGTTTTTTTTTTTTTTTTTTTTTTAAAGGCAAATTTAGCAGTGTGGGAGTTGTATAATAGTGACCCTAACTACCGAGGCCAGCTCCAGCAGCCTTCGGAGCTGAGAGCCTCAGAGAGACTGACAGCATTCGGAGCTTAAGGCCTCGAGCCGACTCTGACCCACCTAGTTATTCTCTCTGAACAGGTGATTATTGTTAACAAACAGGTGTTCAGTGTTTTCTCACAGAACAAAAATAAACTAGGTAGGCAGCTGATGCCTGCTTAGCACTGATCAAGGACAGACTAGAATGTATTCTCCACGAGGGAGCCGCGGGGGCAGGTCACATATCCCACACTTTAAGAATTGTTTTAACCGATGTATGATATACTGTTTTGCTACTTTAGAATGGCGGGGGCGGTGGTGGCGGCGGCTAGGTTTTCCTTGCCATCGTTCTTCTTAGCAAACAATAATCATACACTTAGCATTTCTCAACACCTAACGTTGATACGTTCTGATAACCCACTACCATCGGACCAGCCACCTTTGTCTGATCTTTGTCTCTCCCTCTAGCTAACAGTGCGCACGGTCCGCACCAATAAATGCCCTATTTTTTTCCCCTGTGTCTCCCAAGAGAAAAAGTAAATTTCAGATTGTGTTCCCCTTCCTAGCGCCAGAGAAAGGAATTACAACAAAGCCTCGCCGCTGAGTCCAGAGAGCGCGCGCACATTCACCCTCCCAGCTCTTTCGTCCTCCAGGACGAATCTCCTTTGCTCTTATCTACTGCTGGAGCTGCTAATAAAGCTTGATTCAAATACGTGGTTGCCCGGCTCTGCGTTCCCCCTCATGAGCTTCTTCCGCCCTCAACACGAGACTCAGCACCACACAAGTACCTTAGCAAGGCCTGAAGGGCGGGACAGGAAGTGAGGTCACTCCTCCCCGGGGTGAAAGGTTAGCGGAAGTGTTCTTCTTTCCTTTTTGTTGTAGGCCCGAGTGGGTGCTGCTGGTGAGTAGAAGCGTGTGTTGAATCTTTCAATCTGCCGCCATCCGCGGCTTGGGGGTCGAGGGCCGGGGCGGCGCCGGGTGCGTTCTTTTCCTAGGTCTCTGGCGGCTCCGTAGCCGATACTGTCCTGCGAGGAGGGCCCGCGGGCGGCCTGGGCCAAGGCAACAGTGAACACAGTCTGAAGTTCCGGCCCAAGAGCTGGGCTTGCTGGCAGGAGTCGGCTCTGGGCGTCTTTGGCTTTACGGATTTTTAAGCGGCCCTTTCTCCTTTCTCTCCGCAGAAATGGGGAAGTTCATGAAACCTGGGAAGGTGGTGCTTGTCCTGGCTGGACGCTACTCTGGACGCAAAGCCGTCATCGTGAAGGTATCAGCCTCGCGGGTCTCTGCGTCCTTGCATCCCTGGTCCAGGCCGACTGCGGCGGGGCGGACAGACTTGGAGTTCAAGGCCTGCTTCTGGGGCAGTAGCCACTGAGCACGGTGGGGGGAATGGTGAATGGAGGAGAGCTTCTCAGAGAGGAAGAGCAGAGCAAAAGCAAATGCCAGTAAAAGCAAATGTGAGGTGAACTGGGTTCCTAACGCATAATGCCTTCTCCACCAGAGGCTTTAAATATGGAGTAATAGTGTTTGGCATTTATTGCATGTTTGCTAGGTGCTCCCACTGCCTTTCAGGTATTGTCATGTGCAGTCCTTGAGATAATTATAGGAGATATCTTTTTTTTTTTTTCTTTTTGAGATGGGGTCTGTAACAGGCTGGAGTCCAGTGGCGCGATCACTGCAGCCTCGACCTCCCGGGCTCAAGCGATCCTCCCATCTCAGTCTCCCAAGTAGCTGGGACTACAGGCGCGTGCCACCATGCCCATCTATAGGGGATTCCTTCCTGTTGCTAAGGTTTAGAGGTGTTCTGTTACCTGAGGTGCTGCAGCTGGGAATCTGTAAGAGGAGGAGGAAGTTGCTTTTAGTCAGAACGGTCATGTAGGTTATTGTAGCCCATCGCTGTTTTCCTCCTACCCATGTTTTTGTAGCTTCTTGAGAGGTTTCCCTCGGTTCTGGCAAAACACCACTGCGTTTTGCTGTTGTGGGGGACACTGGAGTACCCCTGGTTTCCCCCTCTCCCGTCTACCCCGGACTGGCCTCTGAGGTGAGGCTCTGGTGTATTAGCCTTGGCTGTACACTTTACTAGCAGTGGAGGAAGTGAATAGACATCAAGTCCTATGAGCAGTGCTGGCATATAGCCAGTACTTCTTAAATGTTAACTATTACTTTTAAATCTCTTCTAATAAGCCTTTCTAGGTGCTTCCTAGTGGAATAAACTGTTTTGTTTCTCTTTAGCCGTTTTGCATAGCTTTCTGTGATTTTTCTTTTTATAATGATGGGTCTTGAAGACCTGAGGGTGGGAATATTTTTTTGACACTACCCTACCTCTAGCACAGGGCCTAAATAGACGCTCAGTGAATATGAATAACAAATGTATTTCTTGTTCATTTAGAACATTGATGATGGCACCTCAGATCGCCCCTATAGCCATGCTTTGGTGGCTGGAATTGACCGCTATCCCCGAAAAGTGACAGCTGCCATGGGCAAGAAGAAGATTGCCAAGAGGTCTAAGATAAAGTCTTTTGTGAAAGTTTATAACTACAATCACCTGATGCCCACAAGGTGAGCATTTCAAGAACTAGAATTTTTTAAATTTCTTCCTCTCACTCTGTTGAATAAGGAGACAAACCTTGCAGCCATTCTAACACCAGGAACTGACATCATTTCAAATTCTTGATCCTCAACTCATAAAGTGGCCATGGTTTCCAGTTTTGCCTTTCATCCATCTTCTTTTCCCTTTTTTTTTTTTTTTTTTTTTTTTTGAGACAGACTCACCCTGTCACCCAGGCTGTTTTGAGACAGAGTCTCGCTCTGTCACCCAGGCTGGAGGGCAGTGATGTGATTGTGGCTCACTGCAACCTGCAACCCCTGCCTCCTGGGTTCAAGTAATTCTGTGCCTCAGCCTCCCAAGTAGCTGGGATTGCAGGCACCCACCACCGCACCTGACTAGTTTTTGTATTTTTAGTAGAGGCAGGTTTTGCCATGATGGCCAGGCTGGTTTCTAACTCCTGACCTTGGGTGATCTGTCCACCTTGGCCTTCCAAAGTGCTGGGATTGTCAGCCACAATAAGTGGCTGACAACTGTAATCCCAGCTATTCTGGAGGCTGAGGTGGGAGACTCGCTTGAGCTTGGGAGGCAGAGGCTGCAGTGAGAGATTGTACCATTCATTGCACTTCAGCCTGGGTGACAGAGCGAGAGTCCATCTCAAAACATAATAATAAAAGGGCAGAAAGGGCTGTTTCTTGGGTGCTGGGAGGCGGTGAGGCTGAGGCAGCTAGTTTTGTGCGGTCACTAGAGTGACTGCATTGGCAGAACTTGAACAATAAGGAAATGGTTTCAAGTAGAAAGTTAGCCGACTGCCGTAATGAAAGTCAAAAAGGCCTGATTTGATGATTCTTACCTAGACAAGTAAAGTACTGGGAATTGAGAGTGAAACGTTAGATTTTACATTTTGTTGACTTGAATCCAGTAAATGTTAAAAGTGTAGATTTCTAAATGTCATCGGGACATGACTTTTGATGATTGCTTCTCAGGAGGCAGACCCTGCTTCCCTAGTGTCCCACAAAGATTTGGGCTGTGTGTGGGCTAATCCTCCCTCTCCTCTCCACCTTTGTCCCCAGGTACTCTGTGGACATCCCCTTGGACAAAACTGTCGTCAATAAGGATGTCTTCAGAGATCCTGCCCTTAACGCAAGGCCCGACGAGAGGCCAAGGTCAAGTTTGAGGAGAGGTAAATGTAGGCTTTGGCAGTGAATGGTTGAGTATGGTTTCACTATTTCCATTCCTCTCCTCATTCATGTCCTTTTTTCCCTTCTAGATACAAGACAGGCAAAAACAAGTGGTTCTTCCAGAAGCTGCGGTTTTAGATGCTTTGTTTTGGTCATTAAAAAATAGAAAAAAAGCCTGTGTCTGCCTGCTTGTGTATTACCACACTGGAAAAAGGAGAACATTATTGAATAAGAGACACTGGGTGATGGATGAGGGGCTTGGAAAATACAAAAGTTAATTCTGCCTTAATGAGATTTATACTGCCTTTATTCTTAGCCTGGTAATCCCTGTGAAGAATTGCACTCATTGCACGCCAGGAGAACCTCTGGCACACTCTACCCCTCCTTGTGACAACCAAAAGTCCCTGAGTGGTGGCGATTGGGTATTTTTGATTGAGAACCACTAACCCCAAATTCTCAAACCGTAGCACGGATAGAGATCACCTGGATGGTTTGTTAAACCATAGATACTGAAATCCTGCCCTCAGACTGATCCAGTAGGTCTGAGTGTTTCTAGCAAGTTTTTGGGTGACTGGTACTAGTGCAGGTGAGATGGGGACCACGGATGCCAGTGGTGAGGCCCTGAGCCTAGAGCAGCTGTTGAATAGGACAAAGGAGTGCTCCTCAAATGGCCAGAGACAACTTGAAAGAAAGTGTTCAAAGGGGCTTGGGCATTGGGTTGTGCCATTACTGTGTAGTAGAAACATTTGGCCCTTAGGATCTGGCATTTTACCTCAGTTTATCGGTAGCTGTATGGATAAAATAGGTGCTCCATCTGAACTGGTTCTGTCACTAGGGGGAACTAACATTCAAACAGGCCAGTTTGCCAAATCTGCTGGGTACCACACTTGCCATTTGGGAACTGGAGGGATCAGGAGTGGCTGGAAGGGGCCGAAAGTAGGATTGGTGAGTAAAGAAAAAACCTTGGACTAGGTTATTAAGAAACTTTTTTTTAAGAGTCTTGCTCTGTTGTCCAGGCTGGAGTACAGTGGTGTGATCTTGGCCAATTTTCTGCCTCAGCCTCCCAGGTAGCTGGGATTACAGGTGCTGTCACCACACCCAACTAATTTTTGCATTTTTAGTAGAGATGAGGTTTCACCATCTTGGACAGGCTGGTTGTGAACTCCTGACCTCATGATCCACCCGTTTCAGCCTCCCAAGTGCTGGGATTACAGGTGTGAGCCACCAAGCCCGGCCAGGAAGCTTCTCTGAGATGGGAGTTTTCTTTTCCCCACGCAGTCTGGAGTGAAGTGGCACAATCTCTGCTCACCTCTGCCCCACGGTTCAAGTGACTTTCCTAACAGGACTCCCAAGTAGCTGGGAATATAGGTGCCTGGCTAATTTGTATTTTTTATTTTTTTGAGACAGTCTTGCTCTGTGGCCAGGCTGGAGTGCAGTGGAGTGATCCTGGCTGTCTGCAACTTCCTGTTTGGTTTCAAGCAATTCTGCCTCAGCCTCCCGAGTTAGCTGGGACTACAGGCACCCACCACCATGCCCGGCTAATTTTTGTAGTTTTAGTAGAGACGAGGTTTCACCATGTTAGGATGGTCTCGATCTCTTAACCTCGTGGTCTGCCCGCCTTGGCCTCCCAAAGTGCTGGGATTACAGGCGTGAGCCACCACACCCGGCCTAATTTGTATTTTTACTACAGATGGGTTTTCACCATGTTGGTCAGGCTAGTCTTGAACTCCTGACCTCAGGTAATCCGCCCACCTTGGTCCCCCAAAGTGCTAGGATTACAGGTGTGAGCCACCATGCCCGGCCATTAGGACACTTGTTTGTTTTTTTTTTTATTTGTTTTTTTTTGAGATGGTGTCTCGCTCTGTTGCCAGGCTAGAGCGAAGTGGCGCAATCTTGGCTCACTGCAATCTTCACCTCCTGGGTTCGAGTGATTCCCCCTGCCTCAGCCTCCCAAGCAACTGGGACTACAGGCACATGCCACCACACCCAGCTAATTTTTTGTACATTAGTAGAGACAGGGCTTCACCATGTTGGCCAGGATAGTCTCGATCTGACCTCGTGATCTGCCCGCCTCGACCTCCCAAAGTGCTGGGATTGCAGGCCTGAGCCACTGCACCCGGCTTTATTTTTATTGTTACTATTTTCTGAGATGCAGTCTTGCTCTGTCACCCAGGCTGGAGTGCAGTGGCACGATCTCGGCTTACTGCAACCTCTGCCTCCTGGATTCAAGTGATTTCTCCTGCCTCAGCCTCCTGAGTAGCTGGGATTACGGGTACACGCCACCACACCTAGCTAGAAATGGGGTTTCAACATGTTGGTCAGGATGGTCCCAAACTCCTGACCTCATGATCTGCCCTCCTCGGCCTCTCAAAGTGCTGGGATTACAGTCATGAGCCACTGCGCCTGGCTTTTTTTATTTATTGCCCAGGCTGGAATGCAGTGGCATGATCTCGGCTCACTGCAACCTCTGCCTCCTGTGTTCAAGCGATTCTTCTGCCTCAGCCTCCCGAGTAGCTGTGATTACAGGCGCCTGGCTAATTTTTTTTTTTTTTTATTTTTTAGTAGAGACAGGGTTTTAGCAGGGCCAGGCTGGTCTTGAACTCCTGACCTCATGATCCACCTGCCTCGGCCTCCCAAAGTGCTGGTTTACAGGCGTGAGCCACCGCGCCTGGCCTCATTAGGAAACTTTTTTTTTTTTTTTTTGAGACAGTCTCCTCCATCGCCAGGCACCAGGCTTGACTGCAGTGGCACAATCTTGGCTCACTGCAACCTCCGCCTCCCTGGTTCAAGCAATTCTCCTGTGTCAGCCTCTGGAGTAGCTGGGACTACAGGTGCGCGCCACCATGCCCAGCTAATGTTTGTATTTTTAGTAGAGACGGGGTTTCACCATGTTGGCCAGGATGGTCTCCATTTCTTGACCTCGTGATCCGCCCATCTCGGCCTCCCAAAGTGCTGGGATTACAGGAATGAGCCACCACGCCCCGCCAGGAACCTTTTAACTTGAATCTTCTCACACCTAAGTAGTAAGTCATCTTTATTGAGACAGAGTCCTATTAAGTAGCTTGCCTACTCAGGGTCACAGAAATGGGGCTGAATTTAAAACATTTGACTAAAAATACAGCAAGTTTTCTCCACTGTACCTCAAAGCCCAAGTTCAAATACTATTCCTACCAGCTTTGGATCCATGCTTCTCTGATTCCTAGCCCTGTGACCTTGGGCAAGTTTTAAATTCTCTGTGTCTCAATTTTCTCATCTGTAAAGTGAATAAAATAGAACCCACTTCATGGCTTTTTTTTTTTTTTTTGAGACAGAGTCTTGCACTGTTGCCCAGGCTGTAGTGCAGGGGCAGGATCTTGGCTCACCGCAACCTCGGCCTCCCAAGTTCAAGCAATTCTTCTGCCTCAGCCTCACCAGCAGCTGGGACTACAGGTGTGTGCCATCATGCCCGGCTAATTTTTGTATTTTTAGTAGAGATAGGGTTTCACCATATTGGCCAGGCTGGTCTCAACCTCCTGACCTCATGTTCTGCCCGACTCGGACTCCCAACGTGCTGGGATTACAGGCCTGAGCCACGGCGCCCGGCCATAGCATTGTTTTGAAGAGTTAATTTACGTAAAACAGAAGGTTGTTGGGCACGTAATAGCTCTCCGTGCTAGCCACTGTTACAGTTTTGTGAACTTGAACTATAGGCTTTATCTGTCCTGATGGTGTTTCTCATTCATTCACTAATTATTATTATTATTATTTTGAGATGGAGTCTTGCGCTGTCGCCCAGACTGGAGTGCCATGGCATGATCTTGGCTCACTGCAACCTTCGCCTCCCAGGTTCCAGCTATTCTCCTGCCTCAGCCTCCCAAGGTGCTAGGATAACAGGAATGCACCACCATGTCCGGATAATGTTTGTATATTTTTAGTGGAGACGGGATTTCACCATGTTGCCCAGGCTGGTCTCTAACTCCTGACCTCAGGTGATCTGCCCGCCTGGGCCTCCCGAAATGCTGGGATTACAGGTGTAAGCCACCGCTCCAGCTCATTCAGCAATTACTTTACCAATGTGGGATGTGCCCAGCATTATTCTAGGCTCTACAGAAATAATCTATTGACAAAGCAGCGTCTACCAATGTGCTTCTTGGAGATTGATTGCCTGGGAATGGTTGATTGAGACCAGTTTGCAGTTGCTGTGAGGTGGCTTCCCTTGAGGGAGCAGGCTGAGTGAAGTCGACTTTGATGACCAAGAATGCTCCTCCCAGGGGTGGGGAAACCTCGGCAGGGGGCGGCATGTGAGCACCAGAGGGCAGGGATTTCACCGAAATGAAAGTGGAAGCAAACAGCCTGAGAGCAAAACCATTTCGGGTCCTGCTGTGGCTGGGAGAGACCAAAGCCCTTCAGAAGATACAGGAGTTCAGCTGCGGTGGATCTCTGCCACTGTGCCCAGCGCTGAAGCCTCAGCTCTTGCCAAACAGACCGGAGACCCATGTCAGCCCCGCGGGACGGCGTAAGTGAGGAGAAAAGAGTTGGGAGGTGGGGGAAATAGGAGCGATCCTCTTGGCTAGGAACCCGAAGGTATCTCAGGGCCTGGCAGCTGAGCCTCTCCCTGCCCATCTGAGACCGGCTGAACGGCTGGGGGAGAAACACAAGGCCGGGATGACCTCCCCACTATGCAGTTGGTCCCCTAGCCTAGTGCCTCAGACAGCAGGAGCTCATTAAATCCTGTGTCTGTGTGCACTTCTCTGGAGGGAGAATGGTAGTTTCCATCAGATACTCAAAGGGTTCTGTGACCCAAATAAGAATTGTTCTAGGCAGGGCGTGCTGGCTCACGCCTATAATCCTAGCACTTTGGGATGCCTGGGCAACACAGTGAAACCCTGTCTCTACTAAAATACAAAAAATTAGCTGGGCGTGGCGGCATGCATCTGTAATTTTGGCTACTTGGGAGGCTGAGACAGGAGAATTGCTTGAGCCTGGGAGGTGGAGGTTGCAGTGAGCCCCGGATTGCACCACGGCACTCCAGCCTGGGTGACAGAGTGAGACTCCATCTCAAAAAAATAATAATAATAATTGTTCTAGTAACTAACACATCCTTATCCCCCTCCTGAGGTCTCCCGTCTACCAAAATTCTCCTCCTCCTGATAATTCCATCTCATTTTAACCTTGAGCCCTCTCCAGGTTCAGGAAGAAGTTTTCCTCCTCTGGGAGCTAAGCTTCCCTCTACCCTGTCCACCCTTTCCTGATATAAATGCCCCTTCCTGTGCTAGACTAAGCTCTGTGAGGACTGGTCCCCTGTCCACCCTGCTCATCACTCATCCCCAGTGCCCAGCACGGTGCCTGGCATGTAGACCCTGCGTGTTTCCCAGCATGCGGCAGGCATTCAGTAAACACTGTTGAATAAATGAGTCTCATCCTCTCTCCACTTCCTTCAGCTTGTCCCTCCCTGATACCACGCCATCTGTCACAAACACACAGATCCCTCACCTGGAAATGTTTCATTTGCCCCTCAAGTATAATAAGATCCCAGAGCCAGGTGTGGTGGCTCACACCTGTAATCCCAGCACTTTGGGAGGCTGAGGCAGGCAGATGCCTGAGTTCAGGGTTCAGCCTGGGCAACATGGTAAAACCCCGTCTCTACAAAAAATACAAACATTAGCCAGGTGTGGTGGTGCCCACTTGTAGTCCCAGCTACTTAGGGGGCTGAGGCAGGAGAATAGCTTGTACCCAGGAGGTCGAGGCTGCAGTGAGCCATGTTCACACCACCACTGCACTCCAGCCTGGGTGACAGCAAGACCCCCGTCTCTAAGAGAAAAAGAAAAAAGGAGCCACCCTGCCTCTTTTCAAATCCTGCTTTGTTCCATTGTGTGGTCCAGGGAAATCATTAGCCTTTCTAAAGTTTACAGTCTAAGCTCCATTTCCTCTCACAAGAATACTTATCTGCAAGAATTAAACTAGAGGAATTAGGCTAGATAAGTTGGGTCACGCCTGTAATCCCAGCCAGCACTTTGGGAGGCCAAGGTGGGTGGGTCACATGAGGTCAGGAGTTTGAGACCAGCCTGGCCAACATGGGGAAACCCCATCTCTACTAAAAATACAAAAATTAGCCAGGCGTGGTGGCACACACCTGTAATCCCAGCTACTCGGGAGGCTGAATCGCTTGAACCTGGGAGGCGGAGGTTGCAGTGAGCCAAGATCATGCCATTGCACTCCAGCCTGGGCAACAAGAGCGAAACTCTGTCTCAAAAAAAAAAAAAAAAAAAAAGAAAATAAATAAATAACTAAAAATACAAAAACTTAGCCGGTCATGGTGGTGCATGCCTGTAGTCCCAGCTACTCGGGAGGCTGAGGCAGGAGAATTGCTTGAACCTGGGAGGCTGAGGTTGCAGTGAGCCGAGATTGTGCCATTCCCTCCAGCCTGGGCAACAAGAACAAAACTGTGTCTCAAAAAAAATAAAATAAATAAATAAAAATACAAAAAATTAGCTGGGCGTGGTGGCAGGCACAACAGGAATAATCCCAGCTACTCGGGAGGCTGAGGCAGGAGAATCACTTGAACCCAGGAGGCAGAGGTTGCAGTGAGCTGAGATCATGCCACTGTACTCCAGCCTGGGCAACAAGAGTGAAACTCCGTCTCAAAAAGAAAAAAAAAGGAATTATACTTCAAGAATCAAGCTAGATAATCCATAGATTAACACAGTAAAAACTCATTGCACTGTTTAACACCTACTGAGCATTCAATATGTGTTTCTTATTGTTAATATTATTGCCAACCTTTTCAGAACTCCAATTCCCCAAGGACAATCTTTTTTTTTTTTTTTTTTTTTTGAGACGGAGTCTTGCTCTGTTGCCCAGGCTGGAGGGCAGTGGTTCGATCTCAGCTCACCACAATCTCTGCCTCCTGGCTTCAAGCAATTCTCCTGCCTCAGCCTCCTGAGTAGCTGGGATTACAGGCGTGCACCACCACACCCAACTAATTTTTGTATTTTTAGTAGAGGTGGGGTTTTACCATGTTGGTCAGGCTGGTCTCCAACTCCTGACCTAGTGATGCACCCACCTCGGCCTCCCAAAGTGCTGGGATTTCAGGCATAAGCCACCAAGCCTGGCCACCAAGGACAATCTTAATTCACCCACACACTCCTACCTCTCTGCTAAAACTGCTGTTTTTGTTTTGTTTTGTTTTGTTTTTTATCGGGTTCTCATTCTTCCAGACTGGAGTACAGTGCAATCTTGAACTCCAGCGTTCAAGAGATCGTCCCAACTCAGCCTTCCAAGTAGCTAAGACTTTAGGCAGGCACCACCATGCCTGGCCAATTTTATTAAAATTTTCTTTGTAGAGATGGTGCTTCAATATGTTGCCCAGGCTGGTCTCAAACTCTTGGCCTCAAGTGATCCTCCTGCCTTGGCTTCCCAACGTTCTGGGATTACATACATGGCCCTCTTAAATGACCTTTGTATATCAAAAGGAAGGGAGAAATTAAGGAAAGAAGCTATCCAGAAAATCGTATTTTTCTAAAAAAAATTGCACAAAATAGCCAGGCACGGTGGATCACCCCTGTAATCCCAGCACTTTGGGAGGCTGGGGTGGGCAGATCACAAGGTCAGGAGTTCAAGACCAGTCTGGCCAACACAGTGAAATCCCATCTCTACTAAAAATACAAAAATTAACCAAGAAATGGTGGCATGTGCTTGTAGTCCCAACTACATGGGAGGCTGGGGCAGGAGAATCGCTTGAACCCTGGAGGTAGAGGTTGCGGTGAGCAGAGATCCTGCCACTGCACTCTAGCTTGGGCAACAAAGTGAGAATTCATCTCAAAAGAAAAAAAAAAAAAAAAACAAAAAACGGTACAGTGGTCATGTCTGTAATCCCAGCACTTTTGGAGGCCAAGGTGGGTGAATCACAAGATAAGGAGTTCGAGAAAAGCCTGGCCAATATGGTGAAACCCTGTCTCTAGTAAAAATACAAAAATTAGCCAGGTGTGGTGGCATGTGCCTATAGTCCCAGCTACTTGGGAGGCTGAGGCAGCAGAATCACTTGAACTGGGGGAGGCAGAGGTTGCAGTGAGCCAAGATCATGCCACTGCACTCCAGCCTGAGCAACAGAGCAAGACTCTGTTTCAAACCAAAAAAAAAAAAAAACAGGCTGGGCACAGTAACTCATGCCTGTAATCCCAGCACTTTGAAAGGCCGAGCAAAGTGGATGGGAGACTGAGGCAGGAGAATTGCTTGAACCCAGGAGGCAGAGGTTGCAGTGAGCCGAGATCACACCACTGCACTCCAGCCTGGCAACAGAGTGAGACCCTGTCTCAAAAAAAAAAAAAAAAAAAAAAGGCCAGGCATGGTGACAGGCGCCTGTAATCCCAGCTACTTGGGAGGCTGAGGCAGGAGAATCTTGAACCCAGAAGGCGGAGGTTGCAGTGAACCAAGATCACGCCACTGCACTCCAGCCTGAGCAACAGGGGGAGACTCCATCTTAGAAGAGGGAAAAAAAAAAAGCCGGCATGATGGCACATGCCTGTTAGCTACTTGGGAGGCTGAGATAGATGAGCGGATGGATTGATTCTGGGAAGTTGAGGCTGCAGTGAGTCATGATAGAGTAACTCTACTCCAGTCTGGGGTGGTGTTGAGACTTTGTCTCAAAAAATTAAACAAAACAAAAACATGAGTAGATTTGCATGGGGCAAAACTTGGTTGGTTTTTTTTTTTTCTGAGATGGAGTTTTGCTCTTGTTGCCCAGGCTGGAGTGCAGTGGCACAGTCTCAGCTCACTGCAACCTCTGCCTCCGGAGTTCAAGTGATTCTCCTGCCTCAGCCTCCTGAGTAGCTGGGACTACAGGCATGCGCCACCATGCCCGGCTAATTTTGTATTTTTTTTTTTTCTTTTTGTTTTTTTAAGCAACAACATGCAAGTTTTTTTTTTCGTAGAGGCGGGGTTTCTTCATGTTAGTCAGGCTGGTCTCAAACTCCCAACCTCAGGTGATCAGCCCACCTCGGCCTCCCAAAGTGCTGGGATTACAGGCGTGAGCCATCATACCCAGACAGGAGAGATTCACTTTAGCAGGGACCTGGTCTCCCCAGTGCATCAGAGTCCCCCACCACTCTCTGTCCTCCTACATGGCTCTATTAACTCATTGATGTCATCTAACTGACCCTTAAAGGCACTGTGTTGGCACTCTCTGATTTATAGAAATACGAATAACTATGGGTCTTCATAAACCAGCATAATTTGGTCAAGCTCTAGTATTCCTCTGCTAAAAATAGAACAAACTCACACTGAATTTCTTTGGTGCCCTCTGTAACATGCTCCTTTACTGTCATTCATTTACTTCATTTATTCATTCGACACACTTGTACTGGAGACATCTTTGTGCCAGTGACCTTGCTGGACACTGGGAATACAGAGATGGTCATGACAGAGTCCTGTCTTTCCAAGGACTTGATGCTTCTCTGAGCTGACCTTATTTATCAGGATTCCTAACCACAGGGTGAGCTCTGCTCCATATGACAAACAAAGGTGCATTTATTGGTATCCCCTGGTGTCACTTCCCTGCCTATGATGTCAGCTCTCTGGACTCACTCCAGATCACACCCAGCCTAAAGGGCTGCTGGTGTACAGTGGAAAGTGGGGCAGTCAAGGGACAAATTAGAAGATGAGTAAGCTCCCTCCCGACCCTGGGCTTCATGTCTTCACCATAAAGCACAGGTCAGCAGGGTGGGCTCTGGCGTCAGATAGCCTAGGACCATATGACTTTGGGCAAGTCATTTAACCTCTCTGAGCTTTAATTTCCTCATCTATAAAATAAGGATTGGTTGGGTGTGGTGGCTTACATCTGTAATCCCAGCCCTTTAGGAGACCGAGGCGGGTGGATCATCTGAGGTCAGGAGTTCGAGACCAGCCTGGCCAACATGGTGAAACCCTGGTTCTACTAAAAATACAAAAATTAGCCAGGCATGGTGGTGGGTGCCTGTAATCCCAACTACTCAGGAGGCTGAGGCACGAGATTCGCTTGAACCCAGGAGGTGGAGGCTGCAGTGAGCCAAGATCATGCCACTGCACTGCAGCCTGGGAGACAAAGCAAGACTCCATCTCAAAAAAAAAAAAAGGCTGGGTACGGTGGCTCACACCTGTAATCCCAGCACTTTGGGAGGCCCAGGCAGGTGGATCACGAAGTCAGGAGTTCGAGACCAGCCTGCCCAACATGGTGAAACCCCATCTCTACTAAAAATACAAAACTTGGCTGGGTGTCGTGGTGCATGCCTGTAATCCCAGCTACTCAGGAAGCTGAGGCAGGAGAATCACTTGAACCCAGGCGGTGGAGGTTCCAGTGAGCCAAGATCGCACCATTGCACTCCAGCCTGGGCGACTGAGTGAGACTCTGTTTAAAAAAATGAAAAAATAAATAGATAAATAGATAAATAAAATAAGATAGATACCCTGTTGTTGTGAGAATTGAATGAAATAATTCATCAGAGGGTTTAGCACAGTGCCTGGCATATAGTAAGTACTTAACAAATGTTAACAGTATTACTGTATGACATTTTGCAACTAGTCTCTGCTCCTCTTGGAGGTGTCCCTAATTGGGTTAACCCCTTTGGATTGTCCCTCCTCCAAACTCTGGCTGCCCTTCACAATCAGGCTTGTGATTGTCGACTACCTTGAGCACTGTTTGGCAGGCCTGAGAGCTATGTACCCTTATCTTCCACTGCCCTGTCAGTGCCCAGCACTTCCTAGCAGGAGCTCAGTGTTTGTTGAACTCTAGATCTGTGGTCAGTAACAAGTCATGGCTGCTGCAAAGGCTTCTACCCTTTCAAGAGCAGCTGAGATGATGCCAGCTGAGCCCTGGGTGGAGGGGGCCAGGACCAGCCCAGGGCAGCATAAGGGGGTTGGGTTGTTCTGGAGCTTCTCATCAACTTTGCTTCTGGAGAGTCCAGGATAGTCCCCCATTCCCCTGGGCTTGTGGAGTCTCCTCTGGAAGGGCAGGTAGAAGTCTGGTTGTTTCCTTCTGTTCCAGCAGGCCCTCCATGCCCTTCTGGAAGAGCAGGCCAGACTCAAGATGAGGCTGCAGGAGCTGCAGCAGCAGAGAAAGGAGCTCGGGGACTCCCCCAAAGACAAGGTAAGGTGGGAGACCTGGTGTTGTCTGGTGAAAAGAGCTGGTGAGGCCGGGCATGATGATGGCTTATACCTGTAACCTGTAATCCCAGCACTTTGGTAGGCTGTGGTAGGCTGACCACTTGAGGTTAGGAGTTTGAGACCAGCCTGGCCAACATGGTGAAACCCTGTCTCTACTAAAAATACAACAATTAGGCCAGGTGCAGTGGCTCACGCCTGTAATCCCAGCACTTTGGGAGGCCGAGGTGGGCAGATCACCTGAGGTTGGGAGTTTGAAACCCTGAGTTGTATTTTTTTTTCCCCTCCTCCTCCCTCCTGAGTTGTATTTTTTTTTAGTAGAGACAGGGTTTCTCCATGTTGGTCAGACTGGTCTCGAACTTTCGACCTCAAGTGAGCCACCTGCTTTGGCCTCCCAAAGTGTTGGGATTATAGGCATGAGCCTCCCAGGACAAATTAAGATGTTGTATGTAAATTGCCCAGAATGGACCAGACCTGCCTTCATCCACTCTTCTTTTTTTTTTTTTTTGAGACAGAGTCTCACTCCATCACCAGGTGCCAGACTGGAGTGCAGTGGTGCAACCTCGGCTCACTGCAACCTCCACCTCCCAGGTTTAAGCAATTCTCCTGCCTCAGCCTCCCGAGTAGCTGGGACTACAGGTGTGCACCACCACCCGCAGCTAATTTTTTTTTGTATTTTTAGTAGAGACAGGTTTCACCATGTTGGCCAGGATGGTCTCAATCTCTTGACCTCGTGATCCGCTGGCTCGGCCTCCCAAAGTGCTGGGATTACAGGCGTGAGCCACCGAGCTCGGCTTTTTTTTTTTTTTAAAGACAGTTTTGCTCTCGTTGCCCAGGCTGGAGTGCAATGGCGTGATCTTGGCTCACTGCAACCTCTGCGTCTCAGGTTCAAGTGAATCTCCTGCCTCAGCTCCAGGCTAGCTGAGATTACAGGCGTGCACCACCACGCCTGGCTAATTTTGTGTTTTTAGTAGAGATGGGGTTTCATCATGTTGGTCTGGCTGGTCTTGAACTCCTGACCTCAGGTGATCCTCCCGCCTCGGCCTCCCAAAGTACTGGGATTACAGAGGTGAGCCACTGTGCCCGGGCCTCATCCACTCATTTATCCGGCTTTTCTTTCAGTAAATTTATTTATCCCTAGCACTCAGTACCAATGGAATGGAATTGGGGATGCCTTCCTCCTAGGTGGGAATGAGGAACACTCCTACTCCCCCTCCCCACTTCCAGGTCTTATTTTCAGTGCCGAAGATCCCCTTGGTATTCCGAGGACACACCCAGCAGGACAGGGAAATGCCTAAATCTTTAGTTTCCAATTTGAGGATCCACTGCCCTCTGCCTGCAGGCTCTGCTCTGGTCACCTTCGATGACCCCAAAGGTGAGCTTTTGGGGGAGTGTCAGGAGAGAGGTGGGGAGGATTCCCAGTACTGACCCTGTTTCCCACCACCTAGTGGCTGAGCAGGTGCTGCAACAGAAGGAGCACATGATCGACATGGAGGAGTGCCGGCTGCGGGTGCAGGTCCAGCCCTTGGAGCTGCCCATGGTCACCACCATCCAGGTGACAGAATGGCAGAATCCTGGGACATGCAAAGGGTGCCATGCACCTGGGGCTGGGGAAGTGGAGCTGTGTCTGGACCACCCCTTGCTGTCTCCCACTAGGTGTCCAGCCAGATGAGGAGCCAGAGGGTGTTGGTCAGTGGATTTCCTGCCAGCCTCAGTCTGAGTGAGGAGGAGCTGTTGGACAAGCTGGAGATCTTCTTTGGCAAGACTAAGAACGGGGGTGGCGATGTGGAGGTTCGGGAGCTGCTGCAAGGGAGTGTCATGCTGGGCTTTGCTAAGGATGGAGGTGAGGGTCATGCAGACCTCCTGCAGGGGAGATGAGGGTACAGAGTGCAGAAGATGAGGGTTCAGGGAGCGGAGAGGGCTTGATGCTAAAGGTCCACCCCTCCTTGTTCCCCCACAGTGGCCCAGCGCCTGTGCCAGATTGGCCAATTCAGAGTGCCACTGGGTGGGCAGGAGGTCTCTCTGAGAGTCTCTCCCTGCATGAATGGGGAGATCCAGAAGGCTGAGGTAAGTAGGAAGGTGGCGAACAGGGGCTGGGCTGGATAACCTGCCTGCCTGTCAGGAACTTGCCCAGTGAAGGATCAGAGACCCCAAACCCCACTGACCTACCCACCACCAGCCTCTCCAGGGCTCCCAACCCCATACCCCCATGGGGCACTGCCTGCCTTACCCCTTACCCTCCGCACCTTACTCCTGCGAGCCTTTGCCATCTCTTGGCTACTTTTCCAGATCAGGTCGCAGCCAGTGTCCCGCTCTGTGCTGGTGCTCAACATTCCTGATGTCCTGGATGGCCCGGAGCTGCATGACGTCCTGGAGATCCACTTCCAGAAGCCCACGCGGGGGGGGCGGGGAGGTAGAAGCCCTGACAGTCATACCCCAAGGACAGCAGGGCCTAGCAGTCTTCACCTCGGAGTCAGGCTAGGGCCTCCCTTCTCATCCTCCCCACCCCCTCCCAAGGTTCTCATGCCGGGCTGGACTTGGGTGCCCATGTAGGAGGTCTTTACATTCACCAACAGTGGGGAGGGATTCCACATTGCGAAACACTGCCAAGAACAGTAAAAAGAGCCAGCATGGCATGACGTTCTTCCTCATTTCACTCATGAAAGGAAACCTGGTTTGGGCATGGAAGGAGGCAGGGGGGATGGGAAGAAGCCCAGATCTCCGCCAGCAGCACTGGCCTTCCAGGAGCTCACCTTCCCCTCCACTCTCAGAGGCAAACAGCAGGAGCCAGGGTTTGGCTTTTTATTGACACAAACACAAAGGCAGCTGTGGTAATGGGGTGGGGTATACAAAAGCAGAAATCACACTTCACACATTTAGGCCTCATTTAGACAATGAGGAGGCTGAGCCTGCCCCCCACCTCCCATTGCAATGGTTGGGGCGATGACCCTCCCTAATCCTAGCTCAGTGAGCAGAGGGAGTGACCTCCCTACTCAGGAAGTCCCCATTTTGGTCACAGTGGCCCAGGTCCTGACCATCCCCCTCTGTACTCCCCTGCTCCATCTCCCCACCCATGTAAACAAAAGTTTTGGGCTGAGTTTGATAAGCTGCCTGTCTGCTTTGAGAAGGCAGTGGGGCCTCTCCTAACTAACTGCAAGGGTAATGTGCTTGGATTTTTACTTTGGTCCCAGAACAAGAAACAGACAGCACTGCCTTTCAGACCTCTGGCTGATAAATGCCAAACATATCTGCAAGGCTGAGGAAGCTTCCCCCGCCTTTCTCCTCAACCACCCTACAGACAGGACATGGCACAGACCTTGATGAGGGCACCTGTTTTTTGCCCTGGCCCCCAGGAAGCTCGGGGCTGCCCCCACCCAATGGCACACAGATTTTTGGCAGTGTTGTGGGGCTGGGGAGGAGTGAAACCCCGGCTCCACCAGAACAAGGAAGGCACTGGGGGAGAACAGGGGTGGAGAAGGAGGTGGGAGCCAGGGTCCTCCCTCCGTCCCACCACACACACACAAGCACAGGTTTTCATTGCTAAGGCACTGAGAACAAATCCAGAGAACTCAGTGAAGGGTGGGGGCTCTGTATCCTTCCTAGAGTTGTGACCTAGGGGGAGTAGGTCGGATTCCCGCCCTGTTGCAAGAGGCAGCCTTGGTTAAGAATGGCAGAAAACCTGGAGATGGAAGAAGCCCAATTGTGCTTAAGAAGTTGGGGGCCGGGCACGGTGGCTCACGCCTGTAATCCCAACACTTTGGGAGGCCGAGGCGGGTGGATCACGAGGTCAAGAGATCAAGACCATCCTGGCCAACATGGTGAAACGCCGTCTCTACTAAAAATACAAAAAATAGCTGGGCATGGTGGCACGTGTCTGTGGTCCCAGCTACTTGGGAGGCTGAGGCGGAAGAATCACTTGAACCCAGGAGGCGGAGGTTGCAGTGAGCCGAGATTGCACCACTGCACTCCAGCCTGGCGATAGAGCAAGACTCCGTCTCAAAAAAAAAAAAAAAAAAAGTTGGGAACAGAGGACAAGGTGGGGACTGGTCAAGCCCAGAGGTGGGCACTGGTTGGCCCAGGCTGAAGGGACACTAGGGAGAGACAGGTACATGCTGGACTCACAGAGATTGGCCCCATATCCTGAGCTGACATTTCTATTCTTTGGGGAGGCGGCGGGGCAGGGCGGGAGGGAAGACGAGGCAGAGGTGGAAGCTCACAGAACACAACAGTGGGGACTGGCGAACCTTGGCACAAAAGCAGCACAGCAGGCCCGGGGAAAGGGTGGGGGCAGGAAGCAGCCAGCCTCCCTCTGACCCTCCCTGTCCCCTTGGCAGGGCCCAGACATCCAAACGGTCACTTCCCAACCTCTTCAGAGGTCAGGAAGCAGGGAGGGGCAGGGGAGCGCAGTCATCACCACAGAGACCTTCGGGGGAGGGAGGGCAGAGCACTATGAGAGGCTGAAATGCAAGTCTGCTGGTCAGCAGAATGCAGCTCCCGACTTCTCCCTTCACTGGTCTCGAGGGTCTCACAGCCCCTCCTCCTAGTTCTCCTTCTCTGGCCCTGGAACCAGGAGGACCTTGCCCACATTCTTCTTCTCCTGCATCTGCTTCATGGCATCAGCCACCTGGGGAGGAAGGAAAGCTGCAGCTTCCAGTGCTATCCAGCCCCCAGCCAACAAGAGCTAGTGCGATGCAGGCAGCCCTCCTCTTCCCCAAGAATCAGCCCCTTGGGACCCCAGCCTTCATGAGCCCTACCCAAGCCCTGCCGGCAAAGTCCTCGCAATTCACCTTCTCGAAGGGCCAGACCGAGTCAATGCGGGGCTTGATGTATCCCTGGTTGTACAGAGCCAGGAGGCGGGCCACCACACCACTGACCAGCTCCACCTCACCCTCCAGGTAGCCCAGGTGGAAGCCACACACAGCCCGGTTGGCCTGCAGCAGCTGCAGAGCTGTCACGCTGAACTGATTCCACCATGTGCGGGCCAGGGCCATCAGGTTCCGTTTGGGGCCTGTCAGCAGGTTGGCCATTCCTGAGGGACAAGGTGACATGGCCTGTGAACTTAGGTGCCAGGCACATCCCTGTGTGCCTGAATCTGTGCTCATTATTCCCTGTCATCCCCTTGTGATTCTCCGTACCAGTGCCAGGGAGTGATAGGTTAATTCTCAAACTGCTGGTTATTAGGCCCAAACCAACCCTGGCTGACTTAAAATTGCTCTAGGGGCCAGGCACTGTGACTCACAACTGTAATCCCAGCAGTTTGGGAGGCCGAGGCAAGAGAATCACTTGAGGTCAGGAGTTCAAGACCAGCCTGGCCAACATGGTGAAACCTTGTTTCTACTAAAAATTCTAAAATTAGCCAGGCATGGTGGCACGTGCCTGTAGTCCCAGCTACTCGGGAGGCTGAGGCAGAAGAATTGCTTGAACCCAGGAGGTAGAGAATGCAGTGAGCTGAGACTGTGCCATTGCACTCCAGCCTGGGTGACAGAGTGAGATTTGGTCTCAAAAAAAAAAAAAAAAAATTAGCCAGGCGTGGAGCTGGGCACCTGTAATCCCAGCTACTCAGGAGGTTGAGGCAGAATTGCTTGAACCAGGGAGGTGGATGTTGCAGTGAGCTGAGATCATGCCACTGTGCTCCAGGTTGGGTGACAGACTGAAACCCTCTCTCCAAAAAAAAAAAAGCTCTAATCTTTTTGTATTTGTTTGTTTGTTTGAGTCAGGGTCTCACTCTGTTGCCTGGGCTGGAGTACAGTGCTACCATGCCCAGCTAATTTTTGTATTTTTTGTAGAGATGAGGTTGCATCATGTTGCCCAGGCTGGTCTTAAACTCCTAGGCTCAAGCGCTCCACCTGCCCTGGCCTCCCAAAGTGCTGGGATTACAGGCATAAACCACCATGCCTGGCTTATTTTGTTGTATGAAATACTTTTTTAAATGAAAATGCACCTTGCCTAAGACAACTCAGGGAGGTAGGACAGAAAGAAGGCAGGCTGGTTGTTCAAGAATAATCCTCAAACAAGAATGTAGAATTGGGCCAGGCACGGTGGCTCACGACTGTAATCCCAGCACTTTGGGAGGCTGAGGCAGCTGGATCACCTGAAGTCAGAAGTTCAAGTCGGGCCAACATGGTGAAACCACACCTCTACTAAAAATAAATTAGCTGGGCATGGTGGTGGGCACCTGTAATCCCAGCTACTCAGGAGGGTGAGGCAGGAGAATCACTTGAACCCAAGAGGTGGAGGTTGCAATGAGCTGAGATCGTGCCATTGCACTCTAACCTGGTGACAAAAGCAAAACTCTGTCTCAAAAAACAGAATGTAAGGCCGGGCAGAGTGGCTCACACCTGTAATCTCAGCACTTTGGGAGGCCGAGGTGGGCAGATCACCTGAGGTCGGGAGTTTGAGACCAGCCTGACCAACATGGAGAAACCCCGTCTTCACTAAAAAAAAAAAAAAAAATTAGCCAGGTATAGTGGCGCATGCCTCTAATCCCAGCTACTCAGGAGACTGAGACAGGAGAATCACTTGAACCCAGGAGGCAGAAGTTGCGGTGAGCCAAGCAACAAGAGCAAAACTCTGTCTCAAAGAATGCAGAATTTTCTATGACTCACGTGATAAGTTGTGACAGAGAATGAAAAGAGCTGGCACCCAGGAATCAGCAATCTGAATGCAACATACAGGACCATTCTTAACCCTGATCATCTACAGAGCACCTGAGTCCCTACCCCTTCATTCCAAAGCCCTGGACCCCTATGTCCCACCCTTTAGACCCTCCCTCCTGCCCTAACATGCTGTCTCCATCCATGACCCACTAACTCACCATAGGTGACAACTTTGCCCATGGGTTTGAGGAGGTTGTAGCCCTTGGCAGTGTCTGACCCGCCCAGAGGGTCCATGACAATGTCCACTCCTGTCATAGAAAAGGGGAACCCAAGAACAACATTAGGGTCCACAGATCTGCAGCTCCCCTCCCTGTCCTGTCCCTCCCTAATCCCTCCAATGTTCTGCTCCCCACCTTTAGGGGAAATCTTCTTGATCTCATCCACGTAGTCAGTCGTGTGATAGTCGATGGGATGTGTGACCCCATTCTCCTTCAGTGCCTCGTGCTTGCTGGCCGAGGCTGTTCCGAACACTGTCACATTCTCCACTGTACGGCACAGCTGCACGGCAGCCATACCCACACCCCCTGCAGCAAGACACCCGTAAGCAGGGGATATGGAGTTGCCCTGGTCACCAACCACTCCACTGTAGCCTCTCAAGGACTCAGCCCGTCACCTTCGCTTTGCCTAGGCTCATTTTAGGGTCCATGTCCAATTTCCATGACTGAGAAGTGGTGGAGAGGGTGGCTAGAGACGTGGGGGTGCGGGGTGAGGGCACGTTGCTAAGGATAACACACCAGACTAGACCTGGTGCCTGAATGTTACCATGGCAACTCTACTGCAGAGGCCTCTGGGCACCACAGGCCAAGGCAGCCTGGTGTTGCCATGACAACAATCCAGACAGGCTGCAGGGAAGGGGTCTGGAAGGAAATCTGGGTGGGGTAAGGAGTGATAAAGGGAGGCCCCCTGTCACCTGCAGCCATGTGTACCAAGACGCTGTGGCCAGGCCGTAGGTTGCCGAAGTCAAAGAGGACCATATAGGCTGTAATGTAGTTGACGAGCAAGGCAGCTGCTTCCTCAAAGGTCATGGCCTCAGGCATCAGGAAGGTATGGAGTGAGGGCACAGTCACCTCCTCCTGCCACATCCCTGATCGGTTCAACACCATCACCCGGTCTCCTACCTTGAAGAAGAGAAGCAGAGGGTTATTCAGTCACTCATTCATTCACCCCCCAGGATATTTACTGATTTTCCCCTAGGTACAAGGCCACATTCTTCCAGATGAAGTAGGAGGAGAAGCAGCAAAGTAGTCATGGTAATAATAATAACCTCATCACCAACAACAATAACAACTCACCTTTAGCCGGGCACGGTGGCTCACACCTGTAATCCTCAGCACTTTGGGAGGCTGAGGTGGGTGAATCATGAGGTCAGGAGTTCGAGACCAGCCTGACCAACATGGTGAAACCTCGTCTCTACTAAAAATACAAAAATTAGCTGGGCATGATGGCACACACCTGTAATCCCAGGAGGCTGAGGCAGGAGAATCGGAGGCGGAGGTTGCAGTGAGTTGAGATCTTGCCACTGCACTCTAGCCTGGGTGACAGAGCAAGACTCTGAATTTAAAAAAAAAGGAAAAAAACAACTCACCTTTACTGAGTGCTGACTGAGGGCCAAGCCCGATTTCAAGTGCTTTATATAAAACGCTCAATTAATCCTTGCATCAGCTCTTTGAGGTAGATACTATCCTTATCACCTTTTTACAGAGCTTACATGTCACTATTGTGTAAGATCCCGAATGCAAGAAGCTTACAGTTAGGGCAGCATGAAGCATTGTGGAAGAGATCAAACTGCTGTGGTTACAAAAGTGGTCTCCACTGTTTACTGACTGTGTGACTTTGAACGAATAAAAATTACTTAATCTTTTGGAGCTCCAGTTTTTTTTGTTTTTTTTTAAAATTAAGACGGGGTTTCACTATGTTGGTCAGGCTGGTCTTGAACTGCCAACTTCAGGTGATTCACCCGCTCTGGCCTCCAAAGCGCTTGGATTACAGGCGTGAGCCACCATGCCCGGCCTTGTTTGTTTTTTTTTTTTTTGAGACAGAATCTGGCTCTATCGCCAGGTTGGAATGCAGTGGCGCGATCCTGGCTCACTGCAACTTCTGTTTTCTGGTTTCTTTTCTTTCTTTTTTTTTTTTTGAGACAAAGTCTCGTTCCGTTGCCAGGCGCCAGAATGCAGTGCAGTGACGCAATCTTGGCTCACTGCAACCTCTGCCTCCTGGGTTCGAGCAACTCTCCTGCCTCAGCCTCCTGAGCAGCTGGGATTACAGGCGTGCACCACCACGCCCAGCTAATTTTTTGTATTTTTAGTAGAGATGGGGTTTCACCATGTTGGCCAGGATGGTCTCCATCTCTTGACCTCATGATCTGCCTGCCTCGGCATCCCAAAGTGCTGGGATTACAGGCATGAGCCACTGTGCCCGGCCGAGCTCCAGTTTTCTTATCTGTCAATTAGAACAGTTATAAGGACCAAATGGAAAAAAAAAAACGACCATTTTCAGCACAACGTCTGGCACATAAGCACTTAGTAATGTTAGCCAATAATAATAATAATATAATAGCAAGGAAGTCACATAAACAACCAAAATAAGACGGCACTTTATGGTCAGGTGGTATGGTGAGCTTTATCTGCTACCAGAGTGCAGATAAAGTTCTCTGAGCACTAACAGCAAGGTGTGATCACCTTAGAAGTGTGTTTGAGCCAGCACTGGGAGCACAGAAAACACGTCCACTCAGAGATGGTGCAGGAAGGGTGACAGACAAGGAAGGCTACACAGGCCTGCACAGCAGTAAAAGGCTTTTCTCCCCACCAGAGCCTCTGTGCAGGAGGGAAAGGGGGCAAAGATAACAGAACCTGTCCCTCCAGCTTAGCAAGTGAAGTCAAGGGAAGGGCAGGGAAAAGGAGAGAATGTCAGGAGAAAAAGACCTCTCTGCGCTCTCTGAAGAGCTTGGAGAGGGAGGTGTGGGTGCTGTTCTGGGACAATCCGGGTCTGTCTTGATCCCTTCGAGGAATGATGGCAATTCTGTATATTAACAAGAGTTAGGGTCCATGGGGAAGGAGGATGGGACTCCCACAGAAGCAATTTTTGTTTGTTTTTTTGAGTCGGAGTCTTGCTCTGTCACCCAGGTTAGAGTACAGTGGCGTGATCTTGGCTCACTGCAACCTCCGCCTCCCGGGTTCAAGCGATTCTCTTGCCTCAGCCTCCTGAGTAGCTGGGATTACAGGCTCCTGCCACCACGCCAGGCTAATTTTTGTATTTTTTTGGTAGAGACAGGGTTTCACCATCTTGGCCAGGCTGGTCTTGAACTCCTGACCTCGTGATCCACCTGCCTCGGCCTCCCAAAGTGCTGGGATTATAGGTGTGAGCCACTGTGCCTGGCCACATATGCCCTTTTTTATGTCCTCAAGACCCCACATTCCACTGAAGAGGAGAACTGGGGGGATGCTGGGGTCTTTCCTTCCAAGTTCTGGCCTGAGATGAGGTCTGGAGAAGAGAACAATGGAAGTCCTCCACCCAGGGACTCAGGACTAGCAGACACAGAACAACCAGGAGAGCTTTGAGGAGTGCGCTGCTCATGTGGGGTCGTGGCCAGTCCCAGATTTGGCCCAGAACAAGTCTCACCCTGTCTCATGCTAACCCTCAACCCATCCAGATCAGGGCCATGACCCTCCCCAGCCCAGACACCAGGAGGGAGGAAGAGGGAGAGAGAGAGAGAGAGGAGAGGGAAGGGCCCTTCCTGCAGAATCCAGGCTCTTACATCAGATTCTTGCCCTGGACAGGATATCCTGTATTTACCAGGCGGAAAGTGTGGGGAGGGGGAGGTGAGGTGGGTGGCCTTCAGCAGTAACATGAACTACAACTACCCACAAAAAACATTCCTGGTAGCACCTTCTCAAGAGTGGGATCATTTAGAAGTCAGTTTGAGGGTGGGGCCAGAGCTGAATTCAGAGGGAAGCCTTTAAGAAGCTGTTTGCCTACAGGATGAATCCAACAAACCTGACTCTGGTATCTGGGGCTGGCAGGTCTACAAAGAGGCTGCATCTGAGGGGCCTCTCTTTGCAGGGTCTGCTTTAAAAAGAAACCCCTGGCAGCGTCCCGTGCTCATGCCTGTAATCAATTCCAGCACTTTGGGAGGCCGAGGCAGGTGGATCACCTGAAGTAGGGAGTTTGAGACCAGCCTGACCAACATGGAGAAATCCCGTCTCTACTAAAAAATACAAAATTAGCCGGGCATGATGGCTCATGCCTGTAATCCCAGCTACTCAGGAGGCTGAGGCAGGAGAATCACTTGAACCAGGGAATCGGAGGTTGCAGTGAGCCGAAATCATGCCATTGCACTCCAGACTGGGAAACAAGAGCAAAACTCCGTCTCAAAAAAAAAACCAAAAAAAAAGGGGACACACACACACACACACACACACACACACACACAGAAACCCCTAAACCAATGCCATACTGAGGCTTCATCCCAGGTCTCTCAAAAAGCTGATCATTTTGAGTTCTCCGGTGTCCAGGGTTGTGGCCAAGATTAATGATAAATGAGGAGAAACAGGCCCGCAGACTTGGCCAACCTGTTCAAGGAGCCACACCTCTCCGTTCCAGTCCAAACCCTTGGCACCGGGGTTTCTGAAGTGGGGGGTCCTCCGCAGGGGGAAGGCAGAGGCGGGTCCCCACCCCCACTCCCTGCCCCGGGCGTTCCCAAGGGCCGCCCCGGGTCGTGGCCCGATGGCTGAGTCACAGGAGGAGGAGATACTGCAGTCACGGGAGACACAGAGCCCAAGACAAAGATCGGGTGGCCCAATCCCCGCCTACCCCACCCCAAAACCAGATCGGCGGTGTGAGGCTGGTAGCGGTGGGGGAGCAAGGCTCTCTCTCCTCCATGATGGGCGTGTCTCGTCTCTTTGGCCTTGCTCTGGGAGGGGCCGCCTCACACCCCCACAGACCACGGGGCTGCATGTGACCAGGGCTCTGGCACGGTCGCAGTGCCCCGCCCAACCCCGACTGCAGAGCCCCTCAAGCTCCCTCGGGGAAAGGTGGCACTAACCGTCACTCACAGTCACAGACCGCAATTACCCAAGGGGTGAGTGGTGGGCAGGGGTACAGGTGTGGTTTTAATGGGGGCGGGGGGGGCGGGGTGGACGGTAGAGTCGTTGTGCGCATGCGCAAGGGCGGCTTATTGTTTTCCCCCTCCCCGCACCAGCACCGCTTATGGGCGGCGGCCACAACTACAAATGGCTGGGGAAGGGGTGATAATTCCGTCTCCCCCTCCCTACATAAATGCGGTTCTCCAGGAGCCCCAAAACATAAGTTCCTTTCCTACGCTTTGTACGCTGGTGCACCCAGGTCCGCGCCAGTCTTCCCGCCCTGCCACACCCCCAGCGCCCGCCCACTGGTGCCCCACTGCCCCGTGGCCTCCGCAGCCCTGCCCTGCGCAGCCCGCTCACCTTGCGGTCGCTGACTCCTTCGCCCACGGCGATCACGACGCCCGCGCCCTCCATGCCCGGAGTGACGGGCAGCGGCGGGAGCCGGTCGTACAGCCCCTGCCTGGCCATGAGGTCAGCGAAGTTGAGCCCGCAGGCCCGCACGCGCAGGGTCAGCTGGCCGGGTCCGGGGGCCGGGGGCGCGGCCGGCCGGCTCTGCAGCTTCACCTTGTCGTAGCCTCCAAAGCCCGTGAGCACCAGGCAGCGCAGAGGTGGCCGCGAGGCGGCGGCGGCCCCTTCAGAGGCTGCGGGCTGCTGGGGGTCGCTCGCTGCCTCGGCTTTCGGGGGGCGGCGAAGAGGCGTCTTCCCCGGCCCTTGCCTCGGCCGCCGTCACCACGGTGGCCGCCTCGGCTACCTCTCTCTCGGCAGACATGGCTGGGACTCCCGACGAGAGCGCACAGCTGGACAGAGAGTCCACAGCTGGGGAGGGCGGGGCGCGTCGAGAAGAGCCGCGGCTGCGAGCTCCAGCAGGAGGGGCGGGGCTCCGGGGGGCCGGGAGGGGCGGAGCCTCGCGCGCAGACTTAAAGGGCCAGGGCTACAGCGGCGGGAGCTGGAAGAGCACGAAAACGGGAACAAGGAATGTCGGCGGTCTTGGGATCTAGCAGGCCGCGATTTATTTATTCATATTCAACCTTATTCAAATTAAAAACTATGTTAAGGGATAGGCCGGGCACGGTGGCTCACGCCTGTAATCCCAGCACTTTGGGATGCTAAGGAGGGTGGATCATTTGAGGTCAGGAGTTCAAGACCAGCCTGGCCAGCATGGTGAAACCCCCATCTTTACTAAAAATACAAAAATTAGCCGGGCAGTAGTGGCGCGCGCCTGTAATCCCAGCTACTCGGGAGGCTGAGGCAGGAGAATCGCTTGAGCCTGGGAGGCGGAGGTTACGGTGAGCAGAGATTGCGCCACTGCACTCCAGTCTGGGCGATAGAGTGAGATTCTGTCTCAAGAAAAAAAGTTAAAGGGCAGTCCCAAAACTTGAATTTACATCAGATTTCATATTTGGCGAGTCAGCCACCTGTGGACTGGAGCCCAACTAAATTGTCTCAGGCTTTGACTCTACCTTTATGTAACCCAGGTAGGGATGAGACTTCATTCACTCTGGTCTGGCAGAGGCAAAGTAGGAGCATGGAGACCAAGCCTTTAAAACTTTCTGACTTTGGTGTTAATGTTCTGTTCCTCAGTTTCCCTTCTATAAAATAGTGATGATGCTGTGTGCTCTGGTTATATTTTTATTTTTTATATAATTTTTTAATACAGGGTCTCACTCTGTCACCCAGGCTGACGACGTGGCGCGATCACGGCTCTCTGCAGCGTAAAACTCCCGGGCTCAAGCAATCTTCCCACCTCAGCCTCCTGAATAGCTGGGACCACAAGCGTGTGCCTGCACGCCCGGCTAATTTTATTTTTTACCACTCTTTGCAGAGCAGGGCTACCCCATAGGCAGTGTGCCTAGAGTGGTCAAACCCGGATAATTTTAATTTTTTTTTTTCTAGAGGCAGGGTCTCACAACGTTGCCCAGGATGGTCTTGAACTCCTGCACGTAAGCACGCCTCCCAAAGTGCTGAGATTACAGGCGTGAGCCATCGCGTCCGGCTTCTAGTTATTGCCTCGGCCTCCCCAGTAGCTGGGACTACAGGCACGCACCACCATGCCCGGCTAATTTTTGTATTTTTAGTTGAGATGGGGTTTCACTATGTTGGCCAGGCTGGTCTCGAACTCCTGACCTCATATTCCGCCTGCCTCGGCCTCCCAAAGTGCTGGGATTACAGGCATGAGCCACTGCATCTGGCTAAAAAAGTACTTTTTTTTTTTGGCCACAATAGCAGCTAGACAGGAGCAGTGGCCAGAAACTTTTTTTTTCTTGAGACGGAGTCTCACTTTGTCGCCCAGGCTGGAGTGCAGTGGTGCGATCTCGGCCACTGCAGCCTCCACCTCCCAGGTTCAAGCAATTCTTCTGCCTCAGCCTCACGTAGCTGGGACTACAGGCGCGCGCCACCAAGCCCAGCTAATTTTGGTATTTTTCACCGTATTGTAATTTCGTATTTTTCACCATATTGGCCAGGCTCGTCTCAAACTCCTGACCTCGTGATCCACCCACCTCGGTTTCCCAAAGTGCTGGGATTACAGGCGTGAGACACCACGCCCGGCCAAAAGCACTTTTAAAAGGTAAAGGCTACAAGGCCGGGCGTGGTGGCTCACTCCTGTAATCCCAGCACTTTGGAGGCCAAGGCGGGCGGATCACCTGAGGTCGGCAGTTCAAGACCAGCCTGACCAACATGGTGAAATCCCGTCTTTAAAAAAAAAAAAAGGTAAAGGCTACAAAAATTAGGGAATGGTGGCGCACATCTGTAGTCCCAGCTACTCAGGAGGCTGAGGCAGGAGAATTGTCTGAATCCGGCAGGCGGAGGTTGCAGTGAGCTGAGATTGCGCCACTACACTCCAGCCTGGGCAACAGAGCGAGACTCGTCTTAAAATAAATAAACAAATAAATAAAATAAAAGGTAAAAAATGCCATGCAAATGCGTATCAGTGGTTTGATTATTGTTAGACTCTGAATCCAGCCTGACTTTTGGGCTTAGCTCTGGCTCGAGCAGAACAGGGCTGCCGCTGTGGCGGTTATTTCTCTTCCTCCTCGTCTCCTTCTCCCCAGGCATCCACCAGAGGACGCAGCGCCCCCAAAACTTTCCACCCAGTGCTTGGCTGGAGGAACTCAGTCCACGCTTCTCTGCTGGTCTAGGCCCGGGGTTAAGTCAACGCAACCCAAGACCCGGCTGCCCGTTGCCATGGGATGGAAAACTATGATGTCACCACCGTCCGGGTGGGTGTGCTGGGGTTCACCCTCCCATTTCCCCAAGACCTCCTGCCGGGACATGAGCGGAGGCAGGAGAGAAAACCAAAAAGGCTCCCTTCTTCCCCTAGCATCTTTCTCCCCCCGTGTTCAGGAAGTGGATGGCTGTCGCCGCGCTGTCCGCACTGGCACACCTGCGTGCACGCGTGGGTAGACAGCAAGCCCCAGCTTCGCGGATGTGTAGCTCACATTCCAACCCTAAGAACTTCGCCTGAACTCTGCCCTGCCCTTATCTCCAAGGAAGTCATATAAGCCCGGTTCGGCAGATCCCAAACCGGCAGGGGCCCCTCCGACAACGCTGGCGCCCTGGACCCCGGCTCTGAGGCCTCTGTTCCTAGGGCTCCGCCCAGATCTGCTGGGCCCCGCCCCCTGGCTGCGCGGGTGGGAGGCGGGGCCGGGGGGGCGCGGGCCGCCGGGATGGGGGCGGGGCGGAGGGGGGGCCGCAGTCCCGGGGCGGGGGCTCGGCGCAAGCCCGCGAGATGCCGGTGTCGGCTGCCCGAGCGGCTGCAGCTGCAGCGGCGGGGGAGGCGGTGGCAGAGGCGGCGGCGGGGCCCGGGAGGGGGGTGGCGTGGGGGACCGGCGCGTAGCCGGGACCATGGAGGGGCAGAGCGGCCGCTGCAAGATCGTGGTGGTGGGAGACGCGGAGTGCGGCAAGACGGCGCTGCTGCAGGTGTTCGCCAAGGACGCCTATCCCGGGGTGAGGGACCGGTGTCTTGGGAGGGGGGCGCTAAGGCTGCTGGGGGTGGGTGACAGGGGCCCTGCGGACGGATGGGAACTGGTACTTGGGTAACCAGGGACAAGAGACGGGGCCTCGGAGGACAGGGGGGAGACGTTGGGGGCTCAGGAAGGACTGCAGAGGATTGGGGTGGGAGGAATTAGGGAGCAGGGTGAGATGGATGGGGTTTGGGAGAACCAGAGCATCCGGGGAGGGAGGGCGAGGGGGAATGTTGGAGGTCCTGGGCAATGGAGAGGGGAAGAACTAGGGGGCTGAAGGGACGAGAAGGGACCAGGAGGAGGTCTGGGAGCCTAGCAGAGATTCTGCGAGGGGGCGGGCAGGAACTCCTGGGATCTCCCCTTGCCCAATCCCAGACCAACTTGTGTCCAGGGGCAGGGCTGGACCGGGTGTGGGAGTGAGGAGGGCATTTGTCTGTGGTGAGGACTTGGAGAGAGGATCTCATCTGGATCCATCCGTGTCTGCAGAGTTATGTCCCCACCGTGTTTGAGAACTACACCGCGAGCTTTGAGATCGACAAGCGCCGCATTGAGCTCAACATGTGGGACACTTCAGGTAGCCAAGTCCCTGGGGGTCACCCTGACTTCCAAGGTGGCCCACTCTGTCCCCTCCCTTGGCTAGATCCTTAGGTTCCAGGTCAGCCTAGCCCATCCATCCAATTCCAGCAGGAAGGAAAAATCAATTTTTCTGCTTAAAGCCAGGGAAACTGAGGCAGAACTTGCAGAGCCTGACAGAAACCATGTCCTGAAGGAGAAAGCCTAGGATCGGAGTCCCTCAACTGGGTTCTGCCTACCTAGGAAAGTTGGGAAGGAATGGCTTTTAATTTGGTACATGTTTCTTAGGAGATAAGACTGGGTTTAGAAGACATTTAGCGGTGGCTCACACCTGTAATCCTAGCACTTTGGGAGGCCAAGGTGGGCAGATTACCTGAGGTCAGGAGTTCAAGACTGGCCAACATGGTGAAACCCACAAAAATTAGCCGGGTATATGGTGTGCGCTTGTAATCTCAGCTACCCAGGAGGCTGAGGCAGGAGAATCACTGGAACCTGGGAGGCGGAGGCTGCAGTGAGCCAAGATCCAGCCACTGCACTCCAGGCTGGGTGACAGAGCGAGACTCTGTCTCAAAAAAAAAAAAGAAAAGACATTTCGAATGTCTTGAGTGAAGGGTGGGCAGGGGGACTATTTCTCTCAACTGAACTAGAAATCTGAGGTCAAGTCCCAGGAGGATGGGAGTGCTCTCCCTGCCACTGCTTTTTCTGCCCCCAGCGTAGGGAGGGTTTTTATTTTTACAAGAGTTCCCTTCAGGGCTTAGGTTGCCAAAGCCCAGAAAGCACATGCAACATTTCATGAGAATGTCTGTAGATTTCCTGAGCTTCTCAAAGGGGTCCAAACCTCAGTCAAGATTAAAAATTATTACTTTTTAAACCCCTAGGGAAGCAGAGAGCCATTTCCCACAATCTCACCCCCCCTTCTGCCTACTCCCTCGCTTGGGAAACACAGACTCTATGATGAGTATCAATGATTGCTCTTTTCCATTCTCTGCTCCCGGCATCCCTTGACCAGGCTCTCTAAGGTCTCCCATTCCCTTCCAGGCCTCCCACCCACTCAGGCCCCTCATGCCCTGTCTTCCTTCAGGTTCCTCTTACTATGATAACGTCCGGCCTCTGGCCTATCCTGATTCTGATGCTGTGCTCATCTGCTTTGACATTAGCCGACCAGAAACACTGGACAGTGTTCTCAAAAAGGTGGGAGCCTGGGGAAATAGGGCAGCTAGACCGAGGGGGGACCAGACACCATGGTCCTGACACAGGATAGGCCAGGAGGAGGGAGTGATGGCTGGGGTATGGCCATCAGCTGGTTAGTGGGTGAAGTTCTCATCCCTGCCACCCCTGCCTCCAGCCCCCATCCCTCCTAGCCACCCCCTTTCTGAAAGTCCTCAGAGCTGGATACAGCAGCTAAGGGAGGTGGGGGGAGTGAAGGGAGAAGCACTCACGGGATTCCTTCTCTGCTCTTCTAACTCCTTGGGGTTGGGAGCCCCAGATGGAGGGGATGGGATGGGAATGCTGATCCTGGAGCTCAGGAAAGCCCTGTGGCCTCCTCTCCAGGCCCCTATTTCCATGAGAAAAGCCGGTGGTGAATGGGCAGAAGTCAGCTAGGGCAGCCCCAGTTCCCAGGTGGGGGAGGGGAGGGTGGGATAAGTTTGTTCCCAGGAAAGAGCGTATGGGAAAGGCGAGTGGGAATGGGAAGGTTCCAGGCTGGCAGACCCTTCATAGCCACTGAGGGAGAAGAGTCCGCAGGCCCACACCAGCCCTCTCCTCCCTCTGCTTCCCTCTCACCCCATCCTGCTCTCAACCCACGCCTAGCATTCTCACCTCCTTCCTCATGTGGAGAGTCCAGAGGGACACATGGTTTCTGTGTGCTGTGAGGAAGAGAGGGCACACTGCTGGCATGGAACAGGGGCTCACCCTGTGCCCTCCCTCCACCCCTCCACAATTCTCTTTTCTTCTCCTACATAGTGGCAAGGAGAGACTCAAGAGTTTTGCCCCAATGCCAAGGTTGTGCTGGTTGGCTGTAAACTGGACATGCGGACTGACCTGGCCACACTGAGGGGAGCTGTCCAAGCAGAGGCTTATCCCTGTCACACATGAGCAGGTGGGACCCTTGACCTCTGACCTCTGACAGCCTACACCTGTCACCTCTACCCCTTCAGTCTGATTTGAAAACACCCTACCTGGCTCATCCCTTGTCCTGGCCTGTGACCTCTGACCTGATCCCTTGACCACCCCCAGCCGTGACCTTCAACCTCAGCCCTCAGCCTCCATGCCCCTTTCTAAGCTTCAGGCTAAGACGTATAACTTTCTCTCATGCATTCCTTTTCCAGGGCACTGTGCTGGCCAAGCAGGTGGGGGCTGTGTCCTACGTGGAATGCTCCTCCCGGTCCTCTGAGCGCAGCGTCAGGGATGTCTTCCATGTGGCCACAGTGGCCTCCCCTTGGCCGTGGCCATAGGCAGCTGCGCCGAACTGACTCACGCCGGGGAATGCAGCGATCCACTCAGCTGTCAGGACGGCCAGACCGAGGGAATGAGGGCGAGATACATAAGGATCGAGCCAAGAGCTGCAACCTCATGTGAGGGGCTAGGAGGGGGCAGGATGTGAAGCGGGTGGTGAGGGACACAATTGTTTCCCTACCTGCGCCCAGGCTTCCTGACCTCCTGGGCCTGTCTGGGAAGTCTGGGCAGGCAGAGCAAGCAATTCTTCTGGCAGGGGAGCTAGAGGGCAGAAGGATATCATTTCTCATATCCTCCTCCCTCCTCTTCTCCAGTGGATGTTGAGGGAGCTAACAGGGCTGGCATCTGGGGCATGAACTGGGATGGGGCAGGTGGGGGTTAGGGAAGCTGGTATCAAACAGTGACCTCAGTGGAGTCTCCTATGTGAAGGGTACCCTCCCTCTCCACCCCCACCCTCCATATCCTGGTTCTGGCCCAAGGAAAATGTCCATTCTGTGACCTTCTCTTTTCCTCTCCTCTCACTTGTGCAGCTATTCTCACACATCTTAACCTCTAGGCAATATGCACTAAATTCAAAAGCAAGGAGAAGCCCCTCCCCCCATCAGTCCACCAGCCCTAGAACCTCCCTTGCCCCAATAGTCACCCAATAAAGCCCATGTCCATGGAAAACGGCTGTGGCTTTAGTTTCGTTGCTTTTTAAAAAATCAATCTACCAATCTCTAGCAGTAGGAGGGAAAGTTAGACCTCAGCAGGGGAACTTTCCTGTCCGTGTCCACAGGTGGAGCAGAGGACAAAGCCATAGGTTGCATCAGAAGTGTCCTTTTAGGAGCCAGAACTGGGAGAAGGAGACATCCTGGGACTGTTCATCCCAGTTAATGTAGTGGGCAATTCTTAGGCCATTAGGGGGTTTTAGAGCAGCTGACATGCAATTAGTCAGCATTTCTCAGCCCAGCCAGGCATGCTGCTAGTGGGAGGGGTCCTGCTCACCATCAGTACCCCTGGCTTGGAGCCTGCTGGTGCCCTGGGGCTGCAGGGGGTAGGGGAGGCATCAAAAGCCTCCACGTCACAGAAGCTAACCCTGTACAGTGTGAAGTTTCCCAAGGGGTCAGTAGTTTGATTCTGGGGTCTCCTTAGGGGCTCGGGCCAGGAACCTTTCTCTCCTTCCATGCTGAGTTCCTTGACTTTCAGGGGAGCATCAGCTGTGAGTTAGAGTCACCCTTACCCTGTCTCTTAAAGGAAAGATGGTGGAGGGGGACTGCCGAGCGCCTGTTGTCAGGAAAGACAGTGCTGGTCTGTTTTCTCGGGAGTCTGGTTTCAGATTGTCCTGTATTCCCTCCCTGGCTCTGGTCCCACTGGCCTCTTTTCGGTGACATTCTCCCCCAGGAACCATCCCTGGCCCTTCCCTCCCCCAGCGCCACCCACTGCCCCAGCCCCAGCCAGTTCTTCCAGATACTGAAGAGAACACTGATCTTATGGCACTATCTGTGGGATCCCACCCAAATTTATAGCCCATTCCTCCTTCATTCATTCATTCAGCAAATATGTACTGAACACCAACTGTGTGTCACACACTGGCTTGGGAGATTGCAAGGACCAGTCTCTCAGCTTCTGGAGGCCAGCCCAGTGTGGAAGAATGGTACTCCAGGTGTGACGGTGCCATGGCTGAGGGATTTTTTTTTTTTTTTTAATTTAAATTTCGTTTCACATCTCTGGACATGGAGGCCGAGGGATATTTGTCCATGTATGGGGTGCTATGGGAGCTCTTTTGCAGCCTGAGAAGCCAGTCCTGTGAGCCAGGGCCTGAGGGTTGAAGAAGTTTGCCAGGTGGGGAAGGGGTAGGAAAGGCACTCTGGGCAGAGGGTGCAGCATGTGTAAACACGGGATGAGAATGAGCATGGCACTGTTGGGGCTCCCATGGCAGGGAGAGTAGAAGACAAGGCTGGGAAGAGGAACCAGGGTTTCATTCTGAGGATGTGAGGAGCCACCAGGAATTTCAGGCAGAGAGTGAAGTGATCAGATTTGTTTTTTGGATAGATGGTTATCTGGATGAGGTATTGGGGCTGGGAGATTTGGCTCTGAGATGTGCCATTTAAAATAGCTTCTCAGTGGTGGCTCATACCTATAATCCCAGCACTTTGGGAGGCCAAGCTGGGAGGATGGCTTGAGACCAGGAGTTTGAGGCTGCAGTGAGCTATGATCATGCCATTGTCTTCCAGCCTGCGTGTCAGAGTGAGACCCTGTCTCTAAAAAAAATTAAGAAATAAAAAAACAGCTTCTCCTTTCCCTTATGCCAGGTTCTAGTCTTGAGAGAAAAGGAAATCCCCACCCACCACTCCCTGGCTCATCAGATACCCCTATCCCAACCTCTCTTATGGGACTCGTCCATCTAGCCAGTCTGAAAGTCTAGGAAACTTCAATGACATTTGAAATTAAGTGCCCTTGGATAACCACCCCTTCAAACTGAGACCTGGTTAGGGACTGACTCAAGGACCCCGAGTCCTGTGCTAAAGGTACAGGAGAGGGCAGGGGCTCCAGGCCCAGCGAGTTGGATCTCCATCTGTCTCTGAGGACTGACCCTTTCCTTACCAGGACCTGCCATAAAAACCGACTTTCGGTTTTTAGCTGAGTGGCTTCTCTTTTCCACTTTGGGCTTCTCAGTGCATAGCAGGTTCCAGCCTGCAACCACCAAAGTGTAGAGAGTGGAGTCTGTGTCCCCCTCTCTCCTCCAACCTCCATCTCCTGCCATGTGAGCTCAGGGAATGCAAATGCATTTCAATGTCCGCCTCAAGCAAACATAATTAGAAAGATCAATCAGCTGGAGGAACCCTCAAAGTTTAATACATGTTCAATACCACCAGGAATGGATTTTTGGTCCCGTTCTGCAGGTCTCAGTTGCCAGATGTTTTATTTCTGGGGAGGAGGGCTCTGGGCTGAGGAGCTCAGTGGGTGGGAGGAGGAAATGGGACTGTTCCTGATCCCCAAAGGCCTCGATAGGCTGGAGGGAGGGGACCTTACTCCCTCCCCTACCACAGATGCAGGAGTCACCCAGCTTCCTTCTCTGAAGCTGTTTCCCTCACAAATTAGACACTGGTTTGGGAAACAATGTAGCCTCGTTAATCATTTAATGAAATAAACAACTAATCACATTGTGATGCCAGTGTTTCTTTTTTTTTTTTTTTTTTTTTTTGAGACGGAGTCTCGCTCTGCCATTCAGGCTGGAGTACAGTGGTGTGATCTCAGCTCACCATAACCTCTGCCTCCTGGGTTCAAGCCATTCTCCTGCCTCAGCCTCTCATGTAGCTGGGATTACTGGCACGTGCCACCACACCCAGCTAATTTTTCTTTTGAGATGGAGTCTCACTCTGTCACCAGGCTGGAGTGCAGTGGCATGATCTTGGCTCACTGCAACCTCCGCCTCCCAGGTTCAAGCCATTCTCCTGCCTCAGCCTTCTGAGTAGCTGGGACTATAGGCACGTGCCACCTCGCCCAGCTAATTTTTGTATTTTTAGTAGAAACGGAGTTTCACCATGTTGTTGGCCAGGATGGTCTCCATCTCTTGACTTCGTGATCTGCCCGCCTTGGCCTTCTAAAGTGCTGGGGTTACAGGTATGAGCCAGCATGCCTGGCCTAATTTTTGTATTTTTAGTAGAGACGGGGTTTCATCATGTTGGCCAGGCTGGTCTTGAACTCCTGCCCTCAGGTGATCCATACACCTCAGCCTCCCAAAATGCTGGGATTACAGGTGTGAGCCACCGCGCCCAGGCTAGTGTTTCTTAACCTAGGCAATCAGCCTGCCTAGGAGGGAGGAAGGGGAAGGACAGGGTAAATGGGAACAGAGGACTCAGTTGAACTCCAGAAACCCTTCAGCTGACAAAGGTCCTCCCCTTGTGACTCTGGCCCTCCCAGGAGGGACAGTCATGGGGAAGAGCTTCAGATTGGGAGGTAGAAGTCCCAGAGCCTGGGTTGAACTCCACTGCTTCTTCCCTGGGGAGCCTCTGGTGAGGCCCAGCACCTCTCTGAACCTGTTTTTGCACCTAGAAAAGGGGGCTGATCAGCCGGGCACGGTGGCTCATGCCTGTAATCCCAGCACTTTGGGAGGCTGAGGTGGGCAGATCACGAGGTCAGTAGATCGAGACCATCCTGGCCAACATGGTGAAACCCCAGCTACTCAGGAGGCTGAGGCAGGCAGGGGAATCGCTTGAACCCAGGTGGCAGAGGATGCTGTGAACCGAGATCGTCCCACTGCACTACAGCCTGGGTGACAGAGCAAGACTCTGTCTCAGGGAAAAAAAAAAAAGGAAAAAAAAGGGGGCTGATTTGATCACCACATCTACCTCATTGTGTTGCTGAGCTGATGCCAATCTTTATTCTTTACAACTACGACATCAAGGCTTAAGGCTTATAAGCTGGGCCTGAGGGAATCAGGAAAGGCTTCTTGGAGGGGTATTTTGTGCTCAGACAGGAAGGCTGGAGGAAGACAGAAGACAGGAAGCAGGATGTGGTTATGTCTTCTTCCCACACCTATCCTGGGGCCTGAAGGCCTTTAGTGACTCCTCCAAAGATTGGGGGTCCCTTGGTCTCCATTTTTCTGAACTCCTCTCATTACTTTTTCTGCAGTCTCTGGGTGAGGACCTCATGTTGCCATAGTGACCCTCTCCCTGGTTCAGATGCACTCAGACTCGTCCTGCAGGCTGGGAAGGTGCGGGGGAGGGGTCATGTCCCTGAGATTCCCAGTGGGGCAGGCAATCCTGGCACAGCTCTCTCCCCCCAATCCACATTCTCTTCCCCAGGAAAGGGTTTTTAGCATTTTGTTCTCAGTTTCTTCTACACAAGGCAGCTCCTCTCCAGCTTCCTTCCTTCCAGCTGGGTTCCTGGATCTCCAGCCATCTCTGGTCAATCCCTTATTTGCTCTCCTCTGGTCAGTCCTTTACTTGCTCTCCTCAAGGCTGCGAGTGAGGGTTAGAGAGAGGGGGAGGCTCCAGGTCTGGAGTAGCTACTCTCCAGCAGCCGAGAGACAAGAGAGCCATGTACACTAGTGCTCCTCCCCCACAAGAAAATGCCTTTGTTGTTGACTTCTAAATAACAGATGTCTGTCTGCATATTAATGAGATTGGACGAATAATTGGTGAGTTTTTCATTCAGTGTCAGAATGAACCCGGAGGCCTTATGTTCATGCACACAGACACCCACTTACCCCTGACTCTCCCTTCCCCCACAGCACAATGAAACAGACACAGACGCTGGCAGGCTTGACCCACAAAGGGGAGGGGCAGACGGGGGAACCACCGGGAGGGGTGTTAGCAGGAGGGAGACCCCCATGGTTGGTCTGGGTTTGTCTGGTTTCTCTCTTGATCACTGCCTTCCCATCTCCCCCAGAGGTGAAAGCTTGCATTTGTGAGATTTCGCCACCTGCGGAAGGGGCCCAGAAGAGGAGGGGGTTCTGGGGGGAGGCAGCCACTGCCTAGAGGAGAGCAACAAAACAGTGGTCTCCTTCAGCAACGTTGTGCCTCACTTGAGTCTGGAATCAATGAGCCCCTTACCTTGTGTTAGACCAGGGTGTGAGGTGGAAGAACAGAGGTTTGAGTCAGATAATTACAATTTGCTAGCCAGATACCCTTGCACAAGTTACTTAACCTCTCTGAGCCTCACCCTTTTTGTCTCTAAGAACACCTACCTTGCAAGATTGAAAGGATGAAATGTGTCATGTGTCTGTCTTAGTGCCTGGTTTATAACAGGCCCCAACACATATTTTTCTCTCCCCACCTATCCCCAAAACAAACCAAGACACTTGCTAAATTGCTGCCTCTCCTGCCAGATCCATCTTTGTTAGGGCAGGGGTTAATTACAAGTCTAGTAATTATACTAGCTGCCTGGAAACCAAGAGGAAAAGATAGAGGGGAACAGAAACAGAGAAAAAGAAATAGACACAGGAGACAGAATGATGGAAACGAAGGCCTCCGGAACAGGAGAGACGACCACACACATGGGAATCAGGGCATGCAGAAGGTATTGGGAAAAAAGTGAGCCTTCCAAAGACAGTTTAGAATCCAGGCCCAGTGCAGGCTCATACCTGTAATCCCAGCTACTCTGGAGGCTGAGGTGGGAGAATCACTTGAATTCAGGAGTTTGAGAACAGCCTGGGCAACACAGGGAGACACTGTTTATAGACAAAAATAGAAGAGGCCGGTGCGGTGGCTCAATCCTGTAATCCCAGCACTTTGGGAGGCTGAGGCGGGCAGATCACCTCACGTCGGGAGTTTGAGACCAGCCTGACCAACATAGAGAAACGCCTTCTCTACTAAAAATACAAAATTAGCTGACGTGGTGGCGCACATGCCTGTAATTCCAGCTACTAGGGAGGCTGAGGCAAGAGAATAGCTTGAACCTGGGAGGCGGAGTTAGGTGGAGGTTGCCATGTGACCTGAGATCTCACAATTGCACTCTAGCCTGGGCAACAAGAGTGAAACTCCATCTCAAACAAACAAAAAGAAGGCTGGGCGCCCGTAATCTCAGCACTTTGAGAGGCCAAGGTGGGTGGACCACAAGGTCAGGAGTTCGAGACCAACCTGACCAACATGGTAAAACCCTGTCTCTACAAAATAATTAAAAAAAAAAAAAAAAAGGGGTGGGGAGGAGGAAGAAAAAAAAACAAAAGAAATAAAAATTAGCTAAGTATGGTGGCATGTGCTTATAGTCCTAGTTACTCAGGAGGGTGAGGTGGGAGGATCACTTGAACCAGGAGTTCGAGGCTGTAGTGAGCAGCGATCACACCACTGCCCTCCAGCCTGGGTGACAGAGTGAGAACCCTATCTCAAAAAAAAAAAAAAAAAAAAAAAAAAAAGGCCTGGTCCTGTGGCTCACACCTGTAATACTAGCACTTTGGCAGGCCAAGGCTGGAAGATCACTTGAGCCCCAAGTTCGAGACCAACATGGGCAACACAGTGAGACCTTGTCTCCACCAAAAATTAACCGGGTGTGGTGGCCCACAGAAGGCTGAGGGGAGGATCACTTGAGCCTGGGAGGGAGAGGTTGCAGTGAGCTGAGATTGTGCCACTGTACTACTCCAACCTGGGTGACAGAGCCAGTCCTTGTCTCAAAAGAAAAAGGATCCAGAGGTTAGTCTAAAACGCTTAGTTTTACCATGTTCTCCTTGTTGCCCGCAGCAAGTCTCACCCCCTCTCAGCACCTCAGTCTCTTCTTCTGTGAAGTGAAGGGGTGATTTTCTCTCTAAGGTCCCTTCTCATTGTGTGAGAACAAGAGTCCCAGTGGCCTTGGGAGCACAGGGGGAGGGGGAGGCGGCTGCCACCCTTCGACACTATTACCCATCGGTCACTTCTGCTCTGTCTTCTCTCTGCCTTGGTAAATGGATCTGCTGCGCCAGCAAACAACTGTCCATTGTGTCCTAATGAGGGACGAGCAGGGAAAACCAATCACTTATGATGCAAATGAGCCGACGGCAGCAGCCTCCTCACATTCACTGAGTGCTTCTCCTCTGCCCAGAGCCAGGCATGGCGCCGCCCCAGTTGGGCCTTTCTTCCTAGCCCCAGTTCCCATCTGGTCCTGGAGGAGGAATGGGGAGGCCCAGGCTGCCAGACTGGCCTCCCCATTGTTCACTGCCACTCCCTGCAAGGAGTTCCAATCCTCATGGCCCAGCTCTTCTCCCTACCCTCAAAGGTGACTCGGTTTTTTTTTTTTTTTTTTTTAAATGGATTGAAATTCACATAACATACAATTAGCCATTTTAAAGTGTACAATTCAGGGGCATTTAGTGCGTTCACAATGTTGTGCAACCACCACCTTTCTGGACTCAGGGTTTATGCCCCCTGCTCTTTCTATGCCCCATAGCGTCAGTGGAACTGGGAAGCTGCTGAGGTCTCAGCAGTGTTGAAGACTGATGGAGACTGGTGTATAGGCTGAGAACAGCCCAGAGCTGGCCTGAGGTGAAGACGTGATCCCCACACTTTAGGATGGTGCCAGAAGGCTTGGGCTTTGGTGGGAAGGGGACATCACTGCCCTAGCCAGCACAGACCTATGGCCAAGTCATATAACATTCTTTTTTTTTTTTTTTTTTTTTTTGAGACAGAGTTTTGCCTTGTTGCCAGGGCTGGAGTGCAATGGTGCGATCTTAGCTCAATGCAACCTCTGCCTCCCAGATTCAAGTGATTCTCCTGTCTCAGCCTCCTGAGTAGCTGGGGTTACAGGTGCACACCACCACGTCCAGCTAATTTTGTATTTTTAGTAGAGACAGAGTTTCACCATGTTGACTAGGCTGGTCTTGAACTCCTGACCTCACATGATCTGCCCACCTCGGTCTCCCAAAGTGCTGGGATTACAGGCATAAACCACCATGCCCAGCCTCAGAACATTCTTGAATTTCCACGGGGATTTTTTTTTCGTCTTAATTTCTCAGGCATTAGAAACCAGAAGTGGCTTCTGTACAGATCTTGGTTTCCATAGCTTTCAGAGCTTCTGTGGGCTTGGAGATGATCCCATTAGCAGCCTTCTCACTTTAACAGCTGCAGAAGGCCCTGAGACAGCTCTACAGCCCTTTACCTCCAGGAAAGACCTCCCTCCACCAAGCTCCAGGAACAGGGTTTACCAAGGGAAGACTTTCTACCTAATTTGTACTAGCTTATTCCAGAGTCGTATAGCCTAACAGCTGGGAAGAACCTCCTAAGTTGAGTTTCTCCTGCTAATATACACTACCATTTGGTTTGAGATGACTTTCAAGAGAAGATGGCAACATCTGCTTACCTGTGTCTGTGTTACCTTGGATTCACCCTCTCTTCCCTCATCTAGGACATGTGATTTTACGACACACACACACACACACACACCCTCTGGAATTAACCAGTGCCAACTGCTGCAGCATTGCAGAGAAAAAAAACTCTACAGTCACAAACTTTCTCTTATCTTCCCCAGAGCTTATCTCCATTCACCTGGAGTCCAGGTAGTTGACTCTTTCCTGGACATATCCCAGACAACATAATGAAGGCATTTCCATCTGTGGCCTAATGAATAGGGGCTCCTGGGCTAGTTATTTCCAGGTCTGCCACCAGCTCACTGAGTGACCTTTGACAAGGCCCTGGACCTGTTTTAGCACCTATAAAGTGGGGTTAGCAATCTTAATCCTAGTGAAGTGGGAGAGATAATGGCTGGGCTAGTGCTTTGTACTTGCAAAGAAATCATCATGAACACCATAATTATTTCCCTAGTGATGGCAGCAGCAGTCTCTCTGTCTGCCTTGAACGTCCAGCATGGAGAAAAGCTCGCTGATGGATAGGGGAAAATGTTACTCTGTGTGGATGGACGTTGGTCTGATTAATTACAAAGGGGTAGTCTCATGATAGGCAAAACAGAATCAAAGAGGCCGGGTGTGGTGGCTCATTCCTGTAATCCTAGCACTTTGGGAGGCTGAGGTGGGTGAATCACCTGAGGTCAGGAGTTCGAGAACAGCCTGGCCAACATGGTGAAACCCTGTCTCTACTAAAAATACAAAAATTAGTCAGGCGTGGTAGCAGGCACCTGTAATCTGCTGAGGCAGTAGAATCACTTGAACCCAGGAGGTGGAGACTGCAGTGAGCCAAGATTGTGCCACTGCACTACAGCCTGTGCAACAAGAGTAAAACCCCATCTCAAAAAAAAAAAAAAAAAAAAAAAGAACCAAAGAGAAAATCCTTAGGTGTGGGTCATTATTCTTGGACACTTAGATCCCTTATATTGTTTTTGGAATAAATCTGGATCATAGAAAAACGGGTGAAAGGCATTGAAGAGAATTAGCATTCCAGAACATGGCTAGTTTTCAAAAGTTCTTGAGAGTGGAACCAGTAGTTGGATAAGCCCTTCAATGCACTGAGTCCATTCACTCATCCTTTACTTTATTCATTTAGGAAAAACTCATTGGGTGCCTAACAAAGTATCTGCTAGTTATAGAGCTGGGTTATACCAAAGATAAAATAATTATGGTCAAAAGGGATTATAAGGACCTTCTAGTCAAATAAAGAGGATAAAATATGCACACAAATAACTTCAAGTGAATAAAGTGTCACAAATAAAGCAAAACTTCTGGAGTATTTTACATGAGGAGAGATTCTGGCCTAGAAAACCTGGGGAAGGCTCTGTAGGGGTGAGGGGGCAGGATTAAGGCCTGTGGAGATGGCAGATCAGGACTTGCCTAGCAGAACATGAGTATGAGCAAAATTTATGGGTTCCCATATTTGATGGCCAGGGTGCCTGAAAAGAACAGCAGATAAGGAACTGGAGAGGTTGGGTTTGGGCTTGGGATGGAAGGTCTGGAAAGACTGGGTGGGGGACAAAGGGTCAGAAATATTTATCCTTCCAGGACTCTCGTCTTATCTCTTTTGATCAGGTGCTCCTTCCTCCAATTCTAGGTGGAGGCTCTCACCTGGGCCTGTGGAATCGTCAGGTTTCCTTTTCATCTGGCTAAATCTGACCCAAGACCCAAGGCCCAGTTGAGATGCCTCCGCCAGAAGTCTCCTGCAACAGGCAGGGCCTGGCCCCACCACACAACCCCCCAAAAAACTTTTGTACCAGAATTCTGTAAATTTTCTTTGGCTTTTTGAGACAGAGTCCCACTCTGTCACCCAAACTGGAGTGCAGTGGCACAATCTCGGCTCACTGCAACCTCTGCCTCCTGGGTTCAAGCTATTCTCCTGCCTCAGCCTCCCGAGTAGCTTGGACTACAGGCATGCGCCACCATGCCCAGCTAATTTTTGTATTTTTAGTAGAGATGGGGTTTCACCAGTTGGCCAGGCTGGTCTTGAACTCTTCACCTCAGGTGATCCGCCCACCTCGGCTTCCCAAAGTTGTGGGATTACAGGCGTGAGCCGCTGCGCCCGGCCTTCTCTGGCTTTCTTTTCTTGCCTCAACCATTGAATAGTAACCAATCTGAAGGCCAGAAATGGAGTTTTTCACCCTCTTTCCCACAGCTACACACATACACACACACAGACACACGCATGCCTGTACAGAACACCACAGAACTGGGTACAAAGTGTCCCCTCAATCATTAACCTTGTTACCACCTCCCAGGACTGGTTCTCAGCATAATGCACTGGAAAGAGCACAGGGCTTTAGCCTCACACAAATCTTTGTTTGAATCTGGGCTCTGCCCCTTCCTTTTGCTGTGTGATCTTGGGTAAGTGGCTTGACCTCTCAAAACTTCATTTTCCTCATTTGTATGGGGGGAATAGTGCCTGGCACTTAGTAGGAGTGTGGCAAATGATAGCCATTAATGGTGACTGTTGTTGCTGCTGAGAGCCGGCAAGATCAGATGGTTGACAGGACCCAGGGCTGGGTTTTCATTTTCCTTCTCTTCTAATTTAGTTGTCTTCTCCTCCTATCTGCCTGCTCTGTTTTGTCCTGTCTTTCCTGTCACCAGTCTCTGGGTCTGCCTGCCTCTCTCCCTCCAGGCTGGCTTTCTCTTCTCTCCTCAGAGAGCTCGGCTGTTGCTGACTCTCACAGGGTGTGGGCTGTCTGTGCCTTGCGCACCATCAGTCAATAAAGATAAATTACAAAATCATTTGTTTTATTTGTTCTTGTTACCTTGAGGGCTGTCTGAAATTGCCTTTCTCTTGAAAGCCACATTTGCATATCTCTGTGCTGGAGTCAAAGGCTGCAGCTGTGGTTTCAATACAATTTAAATATTAATAAAACCTCCTAAACCTTTAGCTGTTTTTTAAAAAGCAGTCTGGCCCTTCTGCTCCTAGATTGCTAATATAATTTAATCTTTGTCCTTTGCGTTGTTCAGCAGTGCCCCCTTATCTGTGGGGGACATGCTCCAAGACCACAAATGGATGCTTGAAACCTCGGATAGTACCAAACCCTATATATAACTGTTTTACCCCATATATACATACCCATGATAAAATTTAATTCGTAAATTAGGCACAGTAAGAGATTATAACTAATAGTAAAATAGAACAAGTCGAACAATACTCAAAATGGTATACAATTTAAAACATATGACTGGTTTGTTTCTGGAATTTTCCTTTTAATATTTTTGGACCATGGTGACCACAGCCAACTGAAATAGAAACCATGGATAAGTGGGGGGGCTGCAGCCTTTGTTTAAAGGGCCTTTTTGAAGTTAACTGAATCCAGGTGTTGCAACCTTGTAGATAAGAACCACTTACCAGCCTGCAAACCTTATTTATCCTGAACAATCCCTTACAGACAAAAGAATAGACCACAGGTAACATTTTCTACCAATTAGCAGCCCCTTACACTAAGCCATTTGTTCTCAAACTTGAGCCTATTGCAGAATCACAGGTTGCTGGCCCCACCTAGGTTTGGGATTCAGTGGGTCTGGGAATTTGCATAAATAACAAATCCCTAGGTGATGCTGTTGCCCCCTCACACTCCCACCAGGGGATCATGCTTTGAGAACCTCTGCACTGAACTGTAATGTTAAGCTGTCATATCAGTTTGGGTCCTTGAAACCAGGTCTCCAGAGTTCATATTCCCCAGCCACCAGAGTTGGGGGGGAGTCGCTCCAGATCTTGATTTCTTCCAGTCCCTTAAATAACTGCTTACATTTTCCTGATCCTCCAGACGTTCAGGATCAGCTCCTGCTACACCTCCCCAGTCCCTGCTCAATATAGGAGCTGTTTCTAGTTTTCCTTTATTTTCTATTTGGCCAGATTTGTTTCTTTAATTTTCTCCTTGTTACGGGCAGTTACAGGCTTTTCAAGGGAACTAGGCCCCACTGAAGTATGGTGGAGGGGGCTGCCGGCTCAGCCATTTTCCAGTAGTCTTTGATAAGTGAGCCCCCACATTCCCTGGGCAGCAGGCCCCATTCTCTAGGGCTTCTTTGGGTAGATTGCAGCTCCCCCTCATCCTGCCATTCTCTGTGTGCCGTCTGCCTCTGGGGCTGACTTTATCTGCTCCTCACAGCCTTCAGAGGACACATTCTGGGCAGCTTGGCTCCTTCCGCTCTGACCACCCCAACACAGATTCCTTTCTTTTTCTCCTGCATGTTTTTGAGGCGATACTTTGTTGATGATTCTGGTTGCATTTTTTAGGAGGGAGATAATCTGCCAGAGCTCTTCTCTAGGCCCCCTCCCTGTGCCTGCCTGATAATCCTTTCTCCTCCTTCCTTTCCACCTTCTTTGTAGAAGTTTTGTAAAATGAGATAAAGGCAGTACAGGAACTAGTTCCCAAGTGCTGCTGTGCCCAGAGAGGGCTAGAGATTGTGGGGTGGAAAAGTGGGAGGACATCCTACAGTCAGAGGTCAAAGGAATGTGGATTAACTCCATCATCAGACAGGACTCTTCACCTGCACCAGGCATCATGAGGCCAGGGATTGAACTTGACTTCTGGGAAAGGTTATGCAGAGCTTGAAACAGATGTGGTGTACATTTGTTGGAAGACCTTAGAGACAATTATAGAAAATTTAATGTGTTTTGGTCATCTTTGCTTTCATTCACTATTCTTGAAAAGGCAGGCTGCACTAGATAGATACTGCTTCTGCTATTAACCCAAGAGTGACGGGGGCAGCAGGCTGAGGCCTGGCTCACCCGCAAGGCCCAGTAGCACTTCTGCTTGCTTCCTGCCTGCCTTTACTGCTAACACTGAGACCCATCAACTCACTGGCAGGTTGACAGGGAGCTGGCATGGGCCCTAGGGAAGTCAAGCTGTAGGTGAGGATGAACTGGAAGGCTTTGACAACTAAGTAAGATACACAGTCATAAGCTGGGAGGCCAGAGAGAAGTGGAAATAGTAGCCATGATCCACTCCTGCAAGACCCTTTGTCTGACATGGGGCTGCTTTTACTGTCTCCTACCATGGCCCCAAAAAGGAAGTGAGTGCTAGTTCCCCCTCACAATCTACTTCTCTCCCAAAATTCCCTAAGGCTTGAACCTTCCATCCTGAGTGACAGAGGCAGATAGAAAACTCATGATGGGAATAGAAAGGTGGCTTTGGATCTCCATGTAGTCATTTATTAGCTGTGCAATTCTGAGTAAACTCTTATAAGGAACTTGGGATTCAACTCCAGTTTTTCAAATGAGGTAACAAATACCCACTTCACAGGGCTATGATGAAGACTGACATATAAAATATAATAATGGCAGTTAGCTCCATTTTCTCTATCTTCCTTCACTGTCCCCCACCAAATACAACAGTACTGAATGGTGTGATGACTTCATTCTCTGCTCAAAAAGGATTCCAATCCCTGAGCAGTGTGAGGATCAGGAAATAATGGTACAGAGTATCATCTGTGGATTAAGTATGCTAAATGGCCTGGCGCAGTGACTCAGGCCTGTAATCCCAGCACTTTGGGAGGCCAAGGCAGGTGGATCACGAGGTCAGGAGTTCAAGACCAGGCCTGGCCAACATGGTGAAACCCTGTCTCTACTAAAAATGCAAAAATTAGCTGGGTGTGGTGGCGGGCACCTGTAATCCCAGCTACTTGGGAGGCTGAGGCAGAGAATTGCTTGAACCTGGTAGGTGAAGGTTGCAGTGAGCCGAGATCGCACCACTGCACTCCAGCCTGGGTGAGAGTGAGACTCCATCTTGAGAAGAAAAAAAAAAAGAATGTTAAATAGAAGTGGTAGGCAGATTTCTTTTTCTTTTAATTTTTTTTTTTTTTTTAATAAAGACGGGGTTTCACCATGTTGGTCAGGCTGGTCTTGAACTTCCGACCTCAGGTGATCCGCCTGCCTTGGCCTCCAAAGTGCTTGGATTACAGGCGTGAGCCACCACGCCCGGCCTTTTTTTTTTTATTTTTTTATTATTTTTTTTAAAGGTGGGGTTTCACCATGATGGCCAGGCTGGTCTTGAACTCCTGACCTCAGGTGATCCACCCACCTCGGCCTCCCAAAGTGCTAGGATTACAGGCGTGAGCCACCACGCCCAGCGATGGTAGGCAGATTTCTAAAGACATCCTCTCTTGATTGCTATCACTAATCTAGGTACTGCTCTGAAGGGACTTTGCAGCTATAATTAAGGCTATGGACCTTAAGATATGGAGATCACTTCGGATTACCTGGTGGGTGCAATCTAATTACTTGAGCGCTTAGAAACAGAAATGTCTCTGGCAGGAGTGAGAAAGATGCAGCAGTCAGAAAGATTCAACGTGAGGAAAAACTTGTCTCCCCTATTGCTGGTTTTGAAGATGGAGGCAGACGGGCCAGGAGCCTAGGAATGTTAGGAGCCTCAAGAAGCTGAGAATGACGCCTGGCCAACAGCAGTGGGAAATAGGAATCTTAGTCCTAAAATTGCAAGGAATAATTCAGCCAACATGAATGTTTATCCCGAGCCTCTAGAAGGGAGCACCACCCTGCCAACACATTTATTTTGGCCTTATGAAACCTGAAACAAAGAAATAGGTGAGCCACCTCAGACTTCTGACCTTGGAACAATTTGTTTTGGCAGGAGTAGGAAATACAAAAGGTATTTAAGCTGCCTCAATAAACCCTAGGAGGTAGATACTATCATTACCCCCATTTTACGAGACTGAAGCACAGCGAACTGGCTCTGAGAAGGTGTGCTGGCCTGTCTCAAGAACAGTCATTCATGGCGGAAGTGTTTGCTACCAAGTTTATTTGCAGTGTTAACAGCACAACATATTTACAAAACGTATTTTGTACAATCAAGTCTTCACTGCCCTTGCACACCGGGGAACTAGGGAAGACACAGTCCTTCCAACAGCTATAAGCAGTACTGGATAATGAGTTTCTGAAAAGCACATTTTCTTCCTTCAGCAAGCAAAATTATTTATGAAGCTGTATGGTTCAGCAATAGAGAGCAAAGGGAAAAAAATTACGTTAAAGAAAGCAACAGCTCTTTTCCTGGTGGGATCTGTCATTTTACAGACATTAAATATTCATGCCAGAGATCTTATATGTATTTTTTCTTTTTCTTTTTTCCTGTATGAGGTACACAACTACAGAGATCTTATATTTTAAGAGGAATGGGTTATATACCAGAGCTACAACAATAAACATTTTATTTATTACTAATGAGGAATTAGAGACTGTCTTTGGAAACTGGTTCTAGAACATCTTTGGCTGTTTTAAGAACACATTCTTTAGAAATCTGGCAAATATATCTCAGACTTTCAGAAATCTCTTCTATTTAACCCTCAAGTTTCATTTACTTTTCTTTTCTTTTTTTTTTTTTGAGTCACAGTCTTACTCTGTTGCCCAGGCTGGAGTGCAGTGGCATCATCTTGGTTCACTGCAACCTCTGCCCCCTGGGCTCAAGTGATTCTCCTGCCTCAGCCTCTCACGTAGCTGGGATAACAGGCGTGCCACAACCATACTTGGCTAATTTTTGTATTTTTAATAGAGATGGGGTTTCACCATCTCTGTTGCCCAGGCTCGTTTCAAACTCCTGACCTCCAGTTATCTGCCTGCCTTGGCCTCCCAAAGTGCTGGGATTACAGGCGTAAGCCACCATGTCTGGCCCTCAAGTTTCATTTATTATCTAATACCTGCCTCAGAACTTCCTCCCCAGTGCTCCACTCCAACATTTGAGAACTGCCCAAGGACAATTCTGATTTTAAGTCACATATTCGATCCCAAGTACTCTCCTTCCATTGAAGGGTCTGACTCCCTGCCTTTGTGAACACAGGGTTTTTTTTAAGAGACACAAACTTAGGGAAACCAGCTATTCTCTCAAGCCATTCTGTGCCTCCAGCCCTAAGCCAACAGCCCTAATAGAAAGAATACGGTTGATAAATAATGAATCAGCATCTTGCTCAATTGGTGGTGTTTAAATGGTTTTAAAATTTTCTCAGGTGAAAAATTACCAAAATTTTGTGCTCATGGCAGATTTCAAAGGGAGACTTGAGGCAGAAAATCTTTAAGGGAACCTTGCATGGCCAGAAGCCCTTTTCAGGCTGATGCACATAAAATATTTAGTAGTCAGGACAGTGGAAGGACTGAAGAGTGAGAGCGCTCCCAGGGTCTGGAAAGGCCACTTTGTAAGCTCATTCTTGGGGCCCTGTGGCTCTGTACCTGTGGCTGGCTGCAATCAGTGGTGGCTGTGGGGGAGCTGGGGTATCAGGTAGGTGTCCAGCTCCTGGCACTGGTAGAGTGCTACACTGTCCAACACCCACTCTCGAGTCACCACAGGTGCCTCACACATCTGCCCAATTGCTGGGGACAGAGAACACAAGCAAAGATTAGTGTCAATTCCCATTCTCCTGGACCAGGCTCTAATCAATCTACTCCAGGGTCCTGGTTGTATGAATTCTTAGGATTCATGAGGTAGAAACCATTTTTTTTTTTTGTCCTCAGAAGTAAATGAATTGAACCAATTTTTTTTTTTTTTTTTTTTTTTTTTGAGATGGTGTCTCTCTCTTGTCACTCAGCCTGGAGTGCAATGGTGCAATTTTGGCTCACTGCAACCTCCACCTCCTGGGTTCAAGCGATTCTCCTGCCTCAGCTTCCCAAGTAGTGGGGATTACAGGCACCAGCCACCATGCCCGGCTAATTTTTTTTTTCTTTTTTTTTGAGATGGAGTCTCGATCTGTCACCCAGGCTAGCGTGTGATGGCATCTCAGCTCACTGCAACTTCCACCTCCCAGGTTCAAGCAATTCTCCTGCCTCAGTCTCCCAAGTACCTGGGACTATAGGCACATGCCACCACGCCCAGCTAAAGTTTTTTTTTTTGTATTTTTTAGTAGAGATGGGGTTTCACCATGTTAGCCAGGCTGGTCTCAAACTCCTCACCTCAGGTTATCCACCCCGAGATTGAGGCAAGAGAATCCACTGAACCCAGCAGGTGGAGGTTGCAGTGAGCCAGACCATGTAGTGATCTGCAGTGAGCCAGATTACTCCAGCCTGGGTAACCGAGTGAGACCTGAAGCCCAAGGAGTGACTGTTGGTGAAAGCTCACAGCCTCTGGCAACTGTATTAACATGAACTTCAATCTGTTAAAGGAAAGCCACCAGGAAAACAGCATTGTAATTTGATGATGTGGAAAAATATATGTAATATCTTAAGGAAAAAAACAAAACAGTGTAATTATCACATTTTATAAAATATACATGTGTATATATAGGCACATATACCTGGTAGAATTTTATGGTGATCATCTCTAAGTGGTGGAATTACTGGGATTATTTTATCGTTTTTGTGCAAATTTATACTTTCTTTTTTTCTTTCTGAAACACGGTCTCACTCTGTCGCCCAGGCTGGAGTGTAGTGGTATAATCATGGCTCACTGCAGCATTGACCTCCTGGGCTCAAGTGATCCTCCCACCTCAGCTTCCCAAGTAGCTGAAACTACAGGCATGTACCATCACACCCAGCTAGTTTTTAAATTTTTTGTAGAGATGAAGTCTCCCTATGTTGCCCAGGCTGGTCCTGAACTCCAGGCTCCTTGGCCTCCACATTGGCCTACCAAAGTGCTGGGATTATAGGCGTGATCCACCATGCCTGGCCTTGATTTATATTTTCTGTGATGAACATTCATATCTAACCCCCACCCCATGGAAACAGTTTATGTATTATTTTTACAATATAAAACAAACAACAATAAAAATGCCAACAAGACATTTTAGCTGTTCATTAGACAAATATTTAAAATGTGCCAAGAACTGTGCTATTCAAGTACCAGGTAATGAGTGGCAAACCAAACCCATGCAAAAGGACCCCATATAACACAGGTACATGCAAGCACCTTACCCTGGAAGCCATTGTCCTCTGTCCAGGCATCTGGCTGCACAACCACAATTGCGTGGATACCCTGCATCCCCCAGGAAGGAAACAGCAGTGAAGTGTAAGAGCAGGACTATTGGAACTGTCACTTCATCATTTTTTTTGAGACAGGGTCTTGCTCTGTTGCCCAGGATGGAGTGCAGTGGTATGATCTCAGCTCACTGCAACCTCTGCCTCCTGGGCTTAAGCGATCCTTCTACCTCAGCCTCCCAAGTAGCTGGGACTACAGGCGTGCGCCACTACCCCCAGCTAATTTTATTTTTTTATTTACCTGTTGGCCAGGATGGTCTTGATCTCCTGACCTTGTGATCCGCCTGCTTCAGCCTCCCAAAGTGCTGGGATTACAGGCGTGAGCCACGGCGCTCGGCAATTTTTTTGTATTTTTGGTAGAGATGGGGTTTCGCCATGTTGCCCAGGCTGGTCTTGAATTCCTGGGCTCAAGTGATTTACCCACCTCAACTTCCCAAAGTGCTGGGATTACAGGCATGAGCCACCACACCTGGCCTTGGCTAATTTTTAATAATTTTTTTGTAGACACGAGGTCCTACTATATTGCCTAGGCTGGTCTTGAGCTCCTAGGCTCAAGTGATTCTCCCACCTTGGCCTCCCAATGTGTTGGGATTACAGGTGTGAGGCACTGAGCCCAGCCCATCATTTTTCTCTCTCTCTTTTTTTTAGATGAAGTCTCACTCTGTCACCCAGGCTGGAGTGCAGTGCAATCTTGGCTCACTGCAACCTGTCTTCCAGGTTCAAGCAATTCTCATGCCTCTGCCTCCCAAGTAGCTGGGATTACAGGCATGCTCCACCAGACCCGGCTAATTTTTGTATTTTTTTTTTTTTTTAGTAGAGACGGGGTTTCACCATGTTGGCAAGGCTGGTCTAAAACTCCTGACCTCAAGTGATCTACCTGCCTCAGCCTCCCAAAGTACTGGGATTACAGGCATGAGCCACCATGCCCGGCCTCCAGCCCATCATTTCTTGATGATTTGTTGAAACATGGTATGCTGGGGGAATACAGAGAGAAGTAGGAGGGGGGATATGGCAAAAGAGTTAGAGGGAAAGGGCGTTCCCTCAGTATATTTAATATGTGCAGTTCTCAAGTCTGTACCCATCCCTTACAGACTTGAGAACTGCACATATTAAGGATACTTCTGGCACAGGTACGTGGGCAGAGAAGGCTTCTGAGGCTATAGTAGGGGCATCCATAGGGACTGACAGGTGCCAGTCTTGCTCAATCACAGGACAGAACATTGTGTCCTCCCTCTATGACAGAGCACCCAGTACTTACTGTGCCAAGGGTGAATGATGAAAGCTCCTTCACCACAGAAGCCCCACATAGCTGCACCATCCACTCCAGTTGATCTGAACAGGACATTTAGATGTAAAATCACCACAGTGATCTGTATATTAACCCAGGCCCTCTGCCCTACACTCTCTGGATGAAGGCTTATAGCAAGACCTCTCAGTGGGAGAGTCTGTCTCTCTGCTCCAAAGGACTACAGTCTTAAAATAGTAGGGGTATGGATTGTAAGTCAATTTGCCACTGATATGCTGCATACTCTGGTTATCAGTCTCCATAAGGCTGATAAGGTTTGATAGTCTCTCAAATAAAATGCTTGAAAGAAAAAAAAAAAAGATTGAAGATCTAATTTCCATTAATTTGCTAAATTGCTGGCTAAGACACTGTGAAAAAACACCTACCTTCTTTTCCTCCCTGCATCCTAATTCTGTGTTGGTAATTGATAATCACGGCCACTGAAAATATCATACTTGGTGGTAATTACTGTAAATGTCAAGAGATGGGAAGATAATTCATCCAGTCAAAAAAAATACACATATCCTAGTTAGAGACTCAGCGGGGGAAAGGTTACATGCTGAGCTGGAATCCATATACTCAGGGGAACAGAAATCAGAAGAGACTGGAGATTTCACCAATCTGAGGAATCCCCATGGGGGGGGATCTGCTTATAACACTCCACTATGTAAGACAAAGGCTAGTGCTGGAAATCTGCAGTCCTCTGAGGCTCTTACCTGTGGGCATGTTGGTAAAGGGCCCATAGCAACAGATTTCTAGGCCCCTGAAGATCTGGAAGAGAGGAAGAGAGAAGGACAGGGGAATGGAGAGAGAGAAAATTTAGTTATAAAACAATTGGCTTTTATTCAAAAAACAGACTTTCAAAAAGGAAGAGCTTTTCTTTTTCTATTGTTCACCACTTGATGATTTCTGCTGTTACTTCCCAGGGACAAGCAGTCCAATGTCCAGAACACTAAGGGATTTCAGAAGACCTTTTTGAAGTGCATACGTAGTTGACTTGCACTCTACTGGCATTCTTTGTCATTCAAGGACTGAGCATCTCACTTAAGTAAACAATCAGGCCCAGGCTCCTCCCTAATGATCTCTGCAGGTGCTTTTACTTGTTAGATGCAAAGGAAAAATAAGGTCCTTCTGTATGTTTAATAAAAGGCTTGGATGGCTAGAAATTCAAAGCTACTGGCTGAAGTTTGATGTTTATCCAGACTTAGTACCTAAATACTCACGATGACCCCATCAGCAGAGGAGTCTATGTTGATTTTAGATGTACATGCTCCTTGTCTCCTGACTTTCTTCTAGCCCCGCAAACACCTGTTCTTCACACTACTCTCAGAATGGCCATTGCATCTTTAGGCCACCTAAGCAGTTTTTAAACTAGAGGCAAAGCCAGGTTCTGCCTCTCCTCATTGAACTGGTCTGACTGCCTGGTTTCCTGAAGACACAGATCACACCACAGCTCCTTTTCCACTTACAGGGCTTGGCAACACCGTTCAAAAGAACTTTCTGTGATAGTGAAAATGTTCTATATCTGTGCTAATAAGGTATCCATGACTCCCATACGGTTATTGAACACTGGAGATGTGGTAAGGGTGAACGAGGAACTAAACTTCATATTTTAATTCTTTTGACGAGATGAGGTCTCATTCTGTCACTCAGGCTGGAGTACAGTAGCATGACTATAGATTGCTACAGCACTGAACTCCTGGGCTCAAGTAATCCTCCCACCTCAGCCTCCTAAGTATCTGGGACTACAGGTGCATACCACCACGACTGGCTGATTTATAAAAATTTAAATTTACTGTCCCATGTGGCTGGTGGCAACAGTGTGGGACAGTGCAAATTCTCATATATACATTGGGATAAGTTCTGAGCAAAGAACTTGGGTATCACTTAAACCCTGCTGGGTGTAGTGGTGCACATCTGTAATCGCAGCACTTTGGGAGGCTGAGGCAGACAGATCACCTGAGGTCGGAAGTTCGAGACCAGCCTGACCAATATGGAAAAACCCCCGTCTCTACTAAAAACACAAAATTAGCCAGGCGTGGTGGCACATGCTTGTAATCCCAGCTACTGGGGAGGCTGAGGCAGAAGAATTGCTTCAAAGTGGGAGGCAGAGGTTGAGGTGAGACGATTTCATGCCATTGCCCTCCAGCCTGGGCAACAAGAATGAAACTCCATCTCAAAAACAAAACAAAAACAAAAAACAAAAAAACCCCAATAAACCCTATATTTGTATCATTTGGATGGATATGTTTTGGGTAACTCTCAGTCTCTTAACCCTCTTCCTACCTTTCCATTCCAATAAAAAGAAAATTGCCAAGGCCTAAAATTCAGCTGGCCTTAAAGAGACTGCAATAGAGAAAAATCAGGAAGGTAAAAAAAATACACGGATGGTCTCTTATAAAGTGGTCACCCTCCCCACTGACAGACAGACAGACAGACACACACACACACGCATACTTACTTTACAGCCAGAGGGAAAAGAAAGGAGAGCAGGACAAATCTGTTTTAAAGGACAGCATTCATCTGTGCCACTCTCACTATCTGTATGAATAAACTGTACCCCCAACCTGTGGACAGGACCTGTATCCTCCTAATGCTAGAAGTTCTCCCTTGGCAGCTAGCTGGAGCCAAATGGTGACATGAAAAGTACAAAGAGGCTGGGTGCAGTGGCTCACACCTCTAATCCCACCACTTTGGTAGGCTGAAGCAGGCGAATCACGAGGTCAAAAGATAGGGACCATCTTGGCTAACATGGTGAAACCTTGTCTCTACTAAAAATACAAAAATTAGCTGGGCATGGGGGCACATGCCTGTAATCCCAGCAAGTCAGGAGGCTGAGGCAGGAGAATCACTTGAACCCAGGAGGCAGAGGTTGCAGTAAGCCACTGCAGTCCAGCCTGACGACAAAGTGAGACTCTGCCTCAAAAAAAAAAAAAAAAAAAAGGTACATAAGATTAGGAAAGTATCCAGGCTAACACTCAGTGATGAGGATGTCTAGTTATGAGATAAGAAATTTGAAGTTTCACCTCTACATATATGTTTCTATCCAGAGGAAAATACTATGGTGACATTCTGTATCTTCAGAATGTCATTACTTTGATCACATACTTTCCATTACTGCTATTTTGCATGGAGGAAAAAATCCAAAGCACTAGATTTTCTTTTTAAAGAAGGGAAGAATCTGGTGCTAATACTGCGTAGCATAAAGTGGAGTAAAAACAGAGGACTGGCTCATATGGAACTCCCCCTGTGGTAAAGGAGAAGCAGTAATAAGGCCAGCAGCTTTTCTTGGCATCTGGAACAATTACTTGATAGGCTCAGAAGATAAGAACAGGCTGACCTCAAGAGTTCAAAACGCCAGGCTTGATTTGTGATCATGCCCAAAGCCGTTTTCCTTAGGAAATTACCTCTACTGGTTTCCTCTTAAGTTTCTATGAAGGGACAGAAAGTGCTTGGTGGAAAGATGTTTCATTTTGTTTTGAGACAAGGTCTCACAATGTTGCCCAGGCTGGAGTGCAGTAGCACGATCATCGCTCATTGTAGCCCTGACCTCCCAGACTCAAGCATTCTTCTCACCTTAGCCTCCTGAGTAGCTGGGAACACAGCAATGTGCCACAAAATCCAGCTAATTTTTAAATTTTTTTTGTAGAGACAAGGTCTCACTATGGTACCCAGGCTAGTCTTGAACTTCTGGGCTCAAGGGATCCTCCTGTCTTGGCCTCCCAAAGTGCTGGGATTATAGGCGTGAGCCACTGCACCCAGCTGGGATGTTCTGAAATGCCTGGTAGTGCACACGTGAAAAACGAAGAAAAGCAGACTGGGAACATAGCACCTAGTCAGTGAGCTGAGAAAGTAGCCAGCTCAGGCCTGACAGGTAGGTGTGAAATCTTCAGAGTTCTCCCTAGAGAGGAAGTCATAGTTCTGCCTACGTCATCTGCTACAATATGATCTGGAGAAAGTCACTGAGTCTTTTTGGGTCTCATTTCCAAAGCTGTTAGAATGCTCTATTTCTTTTCTTCTGTGAAGCCCTTCAACAGCTTTTCAAGAAACTATGGTATTAAGAGTTTAGACTTGGAGGCTGGGTGCAGTGGCTCATGCACTTTGGGAGGCTGAGGCAAGTGGATCACTTGAGACTAGGAGTTCGAGATCAGCCTGGCTGACAGGGCAAAACCCCGTCTCTAATAAAAATATAGAAATTAAGCCCGGGCGCGGTGGCTCACCCCTGCTATCCTAGCACTTTGGGAGGCTGAGGCAGGAGGATCATCTGAGGTCAGGAATTCGAGACCAGCCTGGCCAACATGGTAAAACTCTGTCTCTACTAAAATTACCAAAAAATTATCTGGGTGTGGTGGGACACACCTGTAATCCCAGCTACTTGGGAGGCTGAGGCATGAGAAGTGCTTGAACCCAGGAAGTGGAGGCTGCAATGAGCTGATTGTGCCACTGCACTCCAGACTGGGTAACAGAATGAGACAAAAAATTAGCCGAGTGTGGTGGTGCATGCCTGTAATCCTAGCTATTTGGCAGGCCGAGGCATGGGAATTACTTGAACTTGGGAGGTAGAGGTTGCAATGGGTAGAGATAATGCCACTGTAGTCCAGTCTGGGTGACAGAGCAACACCCTGTCTCAAAAAATAAATTAACGAAGACTTTAGACTTGGAGCTAGACTTCCTGAGTTCAACTTCTAATTCCATCATTTACTAGCTATGTGACTTTGGGCAACTTATTCAACCTCTCTGAGCCTCAATTTTCACATCCGTAATATAGGCATAATTATAGTACATACCTCATAGGGTTGTCGTAAAATTGTTATTAGTTAAAACATGGCTGAACCTTTAGAGCAGTCCCTGGCATACAGTGATCTTTTTTTTTTTGAGATCTTCTGTCATCCAGGCTAGAGTGCAGCGACGAAATCTCAGTTCACTGCAACCCCCACCTCTTGAGCTCAAGAGATCCTCCCAACTCAGCCTTCCAAGTAGCTGGAACTACAGGTACATGCCACCACGCCCGGTTAATTTTTGTATATTTTTTTTGGCAGAGACGGGGTTTTGCCATGTTGCCCAGGCTGGTATTGAACTCCTTGGCTCAAACGATCTTCTTGCCTCAGCCTCTCAGAGTGCTGGGATTACAGGAATGAGCCACTGTGCCAGGCCTAGTGAACACTATATAAATTTTAGTTTTAGTTATTATTAATCACTTCCTCTTCTTTGTTTCCACAGAGAGCACTGTGTATGCCCTGCTCACAGCATTTACCATACTGTTTTAGAGAAAGACATCCGGGGCCAGCCATGGTGGCTCATGCCTGTAATCCTAACACTTAGGGAGGCCGAGGTGTAGGATCACCTGAGGTCAGGAGTTCAAGACCAGCCTGGCCAACATAGGGAAACCCTGTCTCTACTAAAATACAAACAATTAGCCCAGTGTGGTGGTGCGTGCCTGTAATCCCAGCTACTCGAGAGGTTGAGGCAGGAGAATTGCTTGAACCTGGGAAGTGGAGTTTTCAGTGAGCTGAGATCATGCCGCTGCACTCCAGACTGGGTGACAGAGTGAGACTCCATCTCGGGGGAAAAAAAAAAGAGAGAGAGAGAGAGAAAGATACCCTGAAGAAGTGAAAAGAGCAAAGGCTTCAGATTCCCATCGGCTTAAAGTCCCAGGTCTTTTACTTATCAGCTGAGATCTGAACCCCAGATAGGAATCCAAATTACACAGTCTCTCTAAATCTCTTCATTCTAACATTCATAAAGTAGAGACAATACTTATTTATGTGGTTGGGTTGGAAAAGTGAAAAAAGAACCTATGTGAAAGTACCTAGCAGTGTGTATGTATGTAACAAGCCTTACAAGGTGAAGTGAACCATCTCAAGAAGGGGACTGGAATACAGAGTGGTAGGATGAGATTTTTGTCAACTTGAGGGAGGGAGCTTTACCTTTTTGCCCTGGGATTCTCTTGCTCGCCTTGGACCTTGGTGGTTTCTTCCATTGACCACATCTCCTCTGACTTCAAAATCATGCTGAAAGAAAACAAACACAAACCATCAGGATCAGAGAAAGAGAAAGCTTCCTTCAACGGAAGTGGAGCAGACTCGTCATATTCAAGGCATTCAAGCCAGGTATGGTGGCTCATGACCTGTAATCCCAGTACTTTGTGAGGCCGAAGCCGGTGGATCACTTGAGGTCAGGTGTTTGAGACCAATCTAGCCAACATGGTGAAACCCCGTCTCTACTAAAAAAAAATACAAGGCTGGGCACAGTGGCTCACGCCTGTAATCCTAACACTTTGGAAGGCTGAGGCAGGTGGATCACTTGAGGTCAGGAGTTCAAGACCAGCCTGGCCAACATGCTAAAAACTTGTCTCTACTAAAATACAAAAAATTAGCTGGGCGTGGTGGTAGGTGGCTGTAATCCCAGCTACTCGGAAGGCTAAGGCAGAAGAATCGCTTGAACCTGGTAGGCGGAGATGGCAATGAGCCGAGACCTCTCCACTACACTGCAGCCTGGGTAACAGAGTGAGACTCCGTCTCAAAAAAATAAATAAATTAGGCCGGGTGAGGCACTTTGGGAAGGTGAGGTGGGCAGATCACAAGGTCAGGGGTTCAAGACCAGTCTGGCCAACATGGTGAAACCCCGTATCTACTAAAAATACAAAAATTAGCTGGGCATTGTAGCACGTGCCTGTAATCCCATCTACTTGGGAGGCTGAGGCAGGAGGATAGCTTGAGACCAGGAGCTTGAGACCCATCTGGGCAACACAGTGAAACCCCTTCTCTACAAAAAAGATACATAAAAACTTCAACTAGGCACAGATGCGTGTGCCTGTGGTCCCAATTTCTTGGGAAGCTAAGGCTGGAGGATCACTTGAGCCCAAGAGTTGGAGGCTGCAGTGAACTATGATTCACACCACCTCACTTCCAACTGGGTAACAAAGTGAGACCCTGCTTAAAAAAAAAAAAAAAAAGGAAAGGAAAGAAAAGAAAGGAAGAGAGAAAGAGAGAGGGCTGGGTGTGGTGACTCACTCCTATAATCCCAGCACTTTGGGAGGCCGAGGCAGGCAGATCACCTGAGGTCAGGAGTTCGAGACCAGTCTGCCCAACATGGTGAAACCCTGACTCTACTAAAAATTATCCAGGCCTGGTGGTGGGCACCTGCAATCCCAGCTACTCGGGAGGCTGAGGCAGGAGAATCACTTGAACCCAAGAGGTGGAGGTTGCAGTAAGCTGAGAAGATGCCCTGGGTGACAAAAGTGAAACTCCATCTCAAAAAAAAAAAAAAAAAGAAAAAGAAAAAGAAAAAGAATTTGCTGGGCAGAGATTTGACCAAAAGCAAGTAAAATCTTTCTATCTGGTAGACCAGGTGAAATGACCAGGATCTCAGCTGTTGAAATCATTCATTGAAGCATATCTTTGTGTGCAGAAATTAACAATTGGCTTTTCACCTCACTGGGACTTAATGTATTTTAATTTTCAACATCTATCTCCTCTCAAAACATTCACTTAGCATTTAGATTAAACTGCTAATACAGCGCTGTTATAAAGATAACTGATAAATTCCCTATCTTCTAAATCAATTGTAACATTATCATTTAAAGAAATAAAGGTTTTTCAAATTTCCACTTAGAGATTTACACAGTTAACGGAACCAAAATGATAAAATATACATTCAATGTACTGAAGAAAGTTAGAGGTTTTTCATAATCACTGTTATGACAGGTTATGGACATGAGAATGACGAATAATGAGACTGGGGAGAAATTTGAGGAAGAATGCTTAGAAATAATTCTGACTGAAACTCAGCTTGTAGGGAAGGTCACATGTGTTGCCAAGAGTTTTGTGAAGAAGAATAAAGGCAAGAGTATAACCACCAGCTATTACTAGGAGAATACCTGATGTTTCCTAAGTTACTTGAATGAGGAGTCTAGTGATAAATTTGTAATTTATTTGAAGACTCCCATGTTTATAGTTCTGATTGTATCCGCTTTATACAATGTGTCCAACTGCCTATTTAACCTCTCTATCCAGACGTCTAGTATATTCACGCATCTGGCTGGGCACAGTGGCTCACGCCTGTAATCCCAACACTTTGGGAGGCCAAGGCGGGTGGATCACCTGAGGTCAGGAGTTTGAGACCAGCCTGGCTAATATGGTGAAACCCCTTCTCTACTAAAAATATAAATATTAGCCAGGTGTCGCGGCGGGTGCCTGTAATCCCAGCTACTCAAGAGGCTGAGGCAGAACTGCTTGAACCTGGGAGGCAGAGGCTTCAGTGAGCTGAGACTGCGCCACCGTACTCCATGCACTCTAGCCTGGGTAACAGAATGAGACTCCATCTCCAAAAAAAAAAAAAAAAAAAGATAAAATAAATAAAAATTCATGCATCTAAAACAGAGTTCCTGATTCCACTCCTGCTTCCTGCCCTTCCTACTCCCCCAAATTCCCTACCATGTTCTTCCCTATGTAATTTAATATTTCTAACAAGATCAGGCCAAAACTCAAATGTCATCCCTTCAATTTCTCTTTACCTTAATCTCCAAATTTAATCCATTAGCAAGTCCTATCTTCAAACATATCCTAAACCAACCTGCTTTTTTTTTTTTTTTTTAAGAGGGGTTTCACCATGTTGGTCAGGCTGGTCTTGAACTCCCAACCTCAGGTGATCCGCCCGCCTTGGCGTCCCAAAGTGCTTGGATTACAGACGTGAGCCACCACACCCGGCCCCGAACCTGCTTTTGAAAAACCATCTCCCCCACCACCAATTTCCGCAAGGATAAAATCTGAATTCCTTACCATGGCTCACACTAAATACTATGTGATTTGGCCATCATCTATGATCTTCTCTCATTCCTTGTCTAATCTCTGCCTCCATACATAATTTGCCAGTTACTACTCTTCAGCTACACTGGCCTATCTTTTATTATTATTATTATTATTTTTTGAGACAGAGTCTTGCTCTGTCACCCAGGCTGGATGGAGTGCAGTGGCACCATCTTGGCTCACTATAATCTACCTCCCGGGTTCAAGTGATTCTCCTGCTTCAGCCGCCCAAATAGCTGGGATTACAGGCTCGTGCCACCACCCCCAGCTAATTTTTGCGTTTTTTTTTTTTTTTTTTTGAGACGGAGTCTCACTCTGTCACCCAGGCTGGAGTGCAGTGGCATGATAGCTCCTTGCAACCTCTGCCTCCCAGGTTCAAGCAGTTCTCCTGCCTCAGCCTCCTGAGTAGCTGGGACTACAGGCGCCACCATGCCTGGCTAATTTTTGTATTTTTAGTAGTGATGGGGTTTCATGATATTGGCCAGGCTGGTCTCAAACTCCTGACTTTGTGATCTGCCTGCCTCAGCCTCCCAAAGTGTTGGGATTACAGGCGTGAGCCACTGCCTGGCCTAATTTTTGCATTTCTTTTTTTTTTTTTTTTTTTTTGAGACAGAGTCTCGCTCTGTCGCCAGGTGCCAGGCTGGAGTGCAGTGGCACGATCTCAGCTCACTGCAACCTCCGCCTCCTGGGTTCAAGCAATTCTCCTGCCTCAGCCTCCCTAGTAGCTGGGACTACAGGCATGCGCCACCATGCCCAGCTAATTTTTTGTTTTTTTTTTTTAGTAGAGACGGGGTTTCACCATGTTGGCCAGGATGGTCTTAATCTCTTAAAACTTGTGATCTGCCCGCTCGGCCTCCCAAAGTGCTGGGATTACAGGCATGAGCCACCGTGCCCGGCCTGTCAATTTTTGCATTTTTAAAGAGATGGGGTTTTGCTATGTTGGCCAGGTTAGTCTCAAGCTCCTGACCTCAGGTGATCCACCTGCCTCAGCCTCCCAGAGTGCTGGGATTACAGGCATGAGCCACCATGCCTGGGCCTTTTATTATTATTATTTGAGATGGGAGCCTTGCTCTGTCATCCAGTCTGGAGTGCAGTGCAATCCTGGATCACTGCAGCCTCCACCTCCCAGGTTCAAGCAATTCTCCTGCCTTGGCCTCTGGAGTAGCTGGGATAACAGCCACACGCCACCATGCCTGGCTAGTTTTTTTTTTTTTTTTTTTTGAGATAGTCTTGCTCTGTCACCCAGGCTGGAGTGCAGTGGCATGATCTCAGCTCACTGCAGCCTCCGCCTCCTGGGTTCAAGCGATTCTCTTGCCTCAGCCTCCCAAGTAACTGGGACTACAGGCTCGTGCCACCACACCTGGCTAATTTTTTGTGTTTTTAGTAGAGACAGGGTTTCACCGTGCTAGCCAGGATGATCTTGATCTCCTGACCTCGTGATCCGCCCACCTTGGCCTCCCAAAGTGCTGGGATTATAGGCATGAGCCACTGCACCTGGCCTAGTTTTTTATATTTTTGGTAGAGGTGGTAGCATGAGCTACCATGCCTGGCCAACACTGGCCTATCTTTTAAAAATAAATCAAGCTCTGGCCGGGCGTGGCAGGGGCTCATGCCTGTAATCCCAGGACTTTGGGAGGCTGAGACAGGCAGATCACTTGAGGTCAGGAGTTTCAGACCAGCCTGGCCAATAGTGTAAAACCCCACCTCTATCAAAAATATAAAAAACTAGCCGGGCATGGGGGCGCATGCCTGTAATCCCAGCTACTCGGGAGACCGAGGCAGAAGAATCCTTTGAACCCAGGAGGCGGAGTTTGGAGTGAGCCAATATTGTACCACTGCACTCCAGCTTGGGGTATACAGTGAGACTCCATCTCAAAATAAACCAAAAAAGCAAAATAAAAAAACCAAGCTCCTTATTATCACAAGACCTTTATGTTTGCTATTCCTCTGCCTATAACATACATTCCCTCCAGTTTTCAAGGACAATTCTTTCTTGTTATTTAGGTCTCAGCTCAATCTCTTCAGAAAGGCCTTCCCTGGCCTCCTTAAACGAAAGTAATCAACCACCTTTATTGCTATCTTAAATTCATCTTTATTGTGTATCTCCCCTCAAAAGAACCTGAATCCTACCAGGGACCTGGTTAGTCTTATTTACTGCTCTATTCCTAGTGCCCAGCACATAGTAGGCTCACATAAATCGCCACTAAATAAAAGTTAAAACCAACACAAATATCATTTAATTAATTATGAATAAATTGAATTGTGTACAATAGTTTATAAAATTATTTTCACATTTTATTTTGTCTGATCTGTTGTTAGAGAGCTCTCAGATGGCTATTCTAAAATTATTCCTCCTCCTACACTCTATTTACCTCTCACTGCTCTCAGTATCATAAAGTGCAACATCTTTTTGAAGCAATCTGAATTCTAAACAGATACATTTGCATGTATATATATGTACATATGCATATGTGCACACACAAGTGCACTATTTTTTTTAAAAAAGAGATAGGGTCTTGCTCTGTCACCCAGGCTAGAGTGCAGTGGCATGATCATAGCTCATTGCAGCCTTGAACTCCTGGGCTCAAGTGATTCTCCCAGCTTAGCTTACTCAGTAGCGAAGACTACAGGTGCACACTTCCATGCCTGGCTAATTAAAAAGAATTTTTTTTTGTATAGACAGAGTGTCACTCTGTTGCCCAGGCTGGTTCCAAACTCCTGGCCTCAAGCAATCCTCCCGTCTCAGCCTCCCAAAGTGCTGATGTAAGGGTGAGGCACTGCACCTGGACTGCATATTAATTTGAAGTATTCTTCTTCAACAACAGTGAACAGTTTGTTTTCTACAAAGGTATATGCAAGTGGGCTCACTCCTTGTCCTTATGAATCTTTTCTTTCCCTTCCCTTTCCCCAAAGAAAGGACTGTTTCTTTTGAAATCTAGAACAAATGAGAACACAGAATATCTTGGTTTGCTCCGCATAATTCTTGATGATCCCCATAATCCAGGAGAATTTGCGCACTATCAAGGAAAGTGGTACATTGATGGAAGGAAGCAAATACATTTTTAACTATGTGACTCAATGACATCATGTCTCTGATTAGTTTGTAACATCAAGTACTTACCTCATTCAGCATTTTTCTTTCTTTAATAGACTGGGTCACCCCTAAGGAGATCAGAGAAAAGACAGGTTACATACAGCAGAAGAACGTGCTCTTTTCATGGAGATGGAGAGGTCAGCGATTCACAAAAGAATGACAGAGAGGTCCTTTCCTTCGAAAGCCACAGCCCTTTAATAAGGCTTCTAGCAGCAGTTTCCTTCTGGAGACACAGTTGATGTTTAATTTAAACATTATAAGTTTGGCTGCTGCACATGGATTCCCGCCGACTATTAAATAAATCCCTAGTTCCTATGCTAACATCGCTAGGAGCAGATTAGGTCCTGTTAGTTATAAAAGGGACCCATTTTCCCAGCATCACCAGCTTATCTAAACAAAGTGATATGCATTAAAAATAAAGGTAGTTTTGTATTACCATTAAAGACCTTTTGGTAATTCAGTCTCAGCATCAGCAAAAACCTTAGGTGTTAAAATGTTAGGTGTAAAAATGCAATTCTGAGGTGTTAAAGGGAGGAGGGGAGAAATAGTATTGTACTTACAGAAATAGCTAACTACCCATTTTCCTCCTGCAATTCCCAGAAAATATTTCAGTGTCCGTTCACACACAAACTCGGCATCTGCAGAATGAAAAACATCCAAAGGATTAGAAGTTGAAAACACATTCAGGAAGTGCTGTCCTAAGAAGCTAAAGTGCCTCAGCTTCTTACACTCCCAAGATCAATCTGTATTTATGATTCTAAAATCCTGGTGACAGAATCAGACACTGAAAACACCACTAATTATAACCAGCAGCTGCGGATCTTTGGAAGCCTAGGAGAGGCTGATATGAAATTAAGACCAGAGGAAACGTCTGTCAATGCCCTCTCCCCAACACCCATCTTCTAGATGCTAAGGCTAGCCTCCGTTGTAGTGTTCAAGGAATTAGGAATTATCCATGTCAATAGTTTTGATTAATGTGGAGGGAGAACATCTGTATTACTAGATTGTAATATGTAAACGGAGAAGAAAACAGTATTGCTGAAAACCTAAAGCTGAAATATCAATGCAATGACAAATTTTTACCCCTAGAATGTCCAATCTGGGGAGTCCTAACCCTCTAATAGTCTCCTGAGAGGGATAGGAAAATACAGTGTTTTCAGAGCTTCTGTATAAGTATTTCAGAAAGCAGTAGCTAAAGAATCACTTGTTTATTTCCCAGTGTTTTAAAGGCCCTTCTGAAGAACTAAGCAAACTAAGGAAAGACCATTTAATTTTAAACAGGAGAAATGAATTTAACTCAATCCTAAACACAGTAGGCTATCTGTAAGCAGTAGTAGCAGCCATTCTCCCTCACAGAATTCCTTAGTTTTTGAAGTTTTTGTTTAACTGCTATAAAATCCGATTTAATAATGTGTGTGTGTATATATACGTGTATATATATATATATACATATTTTTTTTTTTTGAGACGGAGTCTCGCTCTGTCACCAGGCTGGAGTACAGTGGCACCATTTTGGCTCACTGCAACCTCCGCCTCCCAGGTTCAAGCGATTCTCCTGCCTCAGCCTCCTGAGTAGCTGGGACTACAGGTGTGTGCCACTACTCCCGGCTAATTTTTTGTATTTTTAGTAGAGATGGGGTTTCCTAATGTTGGCCAGGATGGTCTCAATCTCCTGACCTTATGATCTGCTCACCTCGGCCTCCCAAAGTGCTGGGATTACAGACGTGAGCCACTGCACCCAGCAATATGTATTAAGCTTAAAAATTTAGTTCATTTTTAGTTCAAAAGTAGCAAATGTTATATTGCCTTTGAGTTTAAAGACTGAACTACTTTAGATTTAGTTTGCATTTTAAAGTTTTCTTTCTTTCTTTCTTTTTTTTTTTTTTTGAGACAGAGTCTTGCTCTGTTGCCCAAGCTGGAGTACAATGGCACAATCTCAGCTCACTGCAACCTCTGCCTCCCGGCTTCAAGTGTTCTTCTGCCTCAGCCTCCTGAGTAGCTGGGAGTACAGGTGCATACCATCATGCCTGACTAATTTTTTGTATTTTTAGTAGAGATGGGGTTAACCAGGATGGTCTCGATCTCATGACCTTGTGATCTGCCCGCCTCAGCCTCCCAAAGTGCTGGGATTATAGGTGTGAGCCACCGTGCCTCGACCTCTATTTTTTTTTTCTTTCACCCAGGTTGGAGTGCAGTGGTGCAATCTTGGCTCACTGCAACATCTGCCTCCCAGGTTCAAGCAATTCTCCTGCCTCAGCCTCCTGACTAGCTGGGGTTACAGCTGTGTGCCACCACACCTGGCTAATTTTTGTATTTTTAGTAGAGACAGGGTTTCACCATATTGGTCAGGCTGATCTTGAACTCCTGACCTCATGATCTACCTGCCTTGGCCTCTCAAAGTGCTGGGACTACATGGGTGAGCCACTGCACCCAGCCTACCCTCCAAATCTTAACCCAAAACAGAAAGGGGCAAGGAAACAGCAAAACTATTATTTGTCTTTCATAAAGTAATTGATTGACTATTAGAAGACCATCATCCATGCTATGCTTAACAAGTATTCTAATTTTTTCATGTGGTTTTATGCAGCAGATACAAAGTATTCTGTAATGGTTCTTGGTATACCTGTTTTAATAACAACATGAGTAGTCTCTTCAGTAATTTGATTAGTTAAAGCGATGTGGTGTTTTCTGGCAAACTTGTACACGAGCACCTGAAATTAAATCAAATATTCCATTATCATAAGTTACCTCTAGTACACAGCTTAGAATACTCATCATCCTACCATACCACACGTTTACCTATGTAATAAACCTGCACATTTGGCACATATATCCCAGAACTTAAAGTAAAAAAAAACACTAATTATCCTAGCTTTTAGTCTCCATTTTTCTCAGAAAGAGTACATTTAAAAAATTCTAAGATGCTTGAAGTCTCAAATAGTTTAATAAAAATTATGTACACATCAGCAGATGTAGAATTATAGCTAAGTATTCAAAATAATATTATACACCTACTATGTACCACAAAACTTAAAACAAAAAAAATATATTGGGCCAGACATGGTGGCTCATGCCTGTAATCCCAGCACTTTGGGAAGCTGAGGTAGGAGGACTGCTTGAGCCCAAGAGTTTGAGACCAAGCCCAGCCTGGGCAATACAGTGAGATCTCATGTCTTAAAAAAAAAAAAAAGTAAAAAGAAAAAATATGTATTAATTTTGCTTTAATAGCAGATATCATTTGATTCCCTAAGACAGTTTCTTTGTGTAGTGACACTCTACTATACTATAAATGTATAGCTTATGCTTTATAAGCTGAGAGGTAAATAGCCTACACAAAAAGTTATGCTACAGACGCATATGGCTTAAAACCAAGACTCAACCCTCTGACAGTTACAAAACACTGAAATCGCGATGTTACTAAAGGTCAGTGCAAAAGCTATCATTGTCTCGTAAGGAGAAGGCTTAGAAGGGGTTCACATTCTTCCCAAAAGAAATTTAGAGTCCTCTAGCTATTATCTATCAACCAAATAAAAATCAATAGGCAGCAAAAAAAAAACAGCCAGATCCATTATGGGCACAGTGACCTAACGGGTAGGTATTGTCCGATAAATAACTTTGTTTACCAAGGGCCATCATTTACTAGCAATAGCCACCCACACCAGTGTTTACGTGCTGCACAATACTGCCATGAAGGTCAGGCCATCTTTCTTTCATGTTGCCTGACTCCATACTGCCACAGGGCACTGAAATAATGCAGGCTAGAGAAGCTAATGACATCCTCCCCCTTTTGCCACCACCCTCTGCCAGGATCATTAGCAATTCTGAACGGATTAATTACTGAAATCTCAGCCTTGAAACAGTGTTCAGTTAGAAGAGCAATGCTGAACTGCTGAAAGATCATCTTAATATGGGCTTCAGAATTAATCATGTGTAATACAGTCAGTAGCTTTCATCATAAATTTACCACACTTCACCAAGTCTGAATAGAGCTCAAAGTTTTCCTCTTTGCTTGTTTAAAGACAACATGTACCCAAGCCACTTGTAGTCTAATCTGCAGCTCAGAATTGCCCTTGGCAAGAAAGATTAGACCATTTTAGACATCTCTGAAAAGCTGAGCTTGCAAAACAAAGGGATAAAGAATGCTAATTTTCACTGAATAAATACAGAATTCTGTAAGTGATCAAGAGCCACTGAAACAGACACAGGTAAGAGCTTTCAGAGAAAGTTTTGGTCTGGACATGGGACTATGAGATGAAAACATTTATAGCCATCACTGTGCACTTACTTGTTGTATCTACCAGGGCAGCCACAGCTTGCTTTGCCCTTTTAGTAGTGGGATACAACTGGCCACAGAGATGTTATGCTAAGTCACTACCTACGAAGAAGTTAGGATGAAGAATCCTAGGAAGGGTATATTAAGAAAGATATTTCAGAACGACTTGGTCATCTCTCAGTGTGCAATAAATGGCACCCACTACCGAATCCATTTGATACTCTGGTATGTTATCTCACCATAGTTTTAAATAAATATTCATGCAATAATTTTTATTATGAAGTGATGCCAATGACAATTAATAGTGGTAAACTTCTCAGGATGTCTGAAACCTACAAAGAGCCCAAGCAGAAACGAGGTGTTACTGGTGTTTTTTTTTTTTTTTTTGAGACAGAGTCTTGCTCTTTGCTCTTTCACCAGGCGCCAGGCTGGAGTGCGGTGGTGTGATCTCGGCTCACTGCAACCTCTGCCTCCTGGCTTCAAGCAATTCTCCTGCCTCAGCCTCCCGAATAGCTGGGACTACAGGTACGCGCCACCATGCCCAGCTAATTTTTGTATTTTAGTAGAGAGGGGGTTTCACTATGTTGGCCAGGTGGTCTTGATCTCTTGACCTAGTGATCTGCCTGTCTTGGCCTCCCAAAGTGCTGGGATTACAGGCATGAGCCACCGTACTCGGCCAGTGTTACTGGTCTTAATATTTTAATGGATATTTTTCCACATTGTGAAGTAATTCCCATTTTTGGCATTAAGGGCCCAAGGTGATGCCAAAATCCTAAAAGCAAGGGGTGTTGCAGAGCACAAGTGACAGGGCAGACTATTGAATAACTGTCTTACAAGCCAGGATAAAAACAAACACTAGAGAAATGCTACTGTCTGGCGGTACGTTTGGAACCAGTCTGAATTTAGTTAAACATGCTGGTAAATTCACTCAGATGTGAGCCAAGGGGGAAAAAAAGATGCCTTCTGGGGAATGAAGCTATACCTACTTGCTTTTACAGATAAAAAGAAAAATTCAAATTCAAAAGTCCTATATCATACCCAAAGTATAGCTTTTCCACTAATATTTAATAATACATATGGATATACTCACAAATTCTTCTGGGGTCAAGCCTGACACCACCATGGACATTCTTTTGTTGACTCTTTCTGTTGAAGCTGCCAATTCTGGCTTCTTCCTGCTCACACTTTCTTCCATCGCATTACACCCGGCAGTATTAGTAGTATGAGCAGCAGCTAGACTCTTGGCAGATTCTGCAACTTGAAATTGGGGTACTTTCATAGAAGTTGAAGATGGTATGCTGCCAGCATGAGATGATTCTGGGGCTCTGTCTTCAGAAGGATCAGATTCAGGGTCATCAGAGAAGAGGCTGATTCCAGATTCTAGGTAAGGGGTTCCCTCTGAAAGGAATGGAAGAAGTTTAATTTACACAACAATGAATGTTACAAAGTTCTGTTCCCTGCTAAGAATTATAAAGACCAATGAAGTTAGAGTAAGAGAAAAATGGGTACACGAATACAGTGTTGGTGGAAATGCAAAGTAGCTTAATTTCCTAAAAAAGGAAATATGGCATTATGTAGCAAAAACCTTAACATGTGATTGCACTGCCACTCAACAATGCTAGTTTTAGAAATATATCCTAGGGGAGAGAAAAGATGTACGCAAAGGTGTAGTCATAGGAATGTTCACTGTAACACCGCTTATAATAGTATAAGTTTAGAAACAATCTGAATGTCCAACAATAGGACATGAAATTATGATATATCTAGTCCAATGGACTACTCTTCACCCATTAGTTTGAACATAAAAGTTGATGTACAATAAAACAGAAATGTTACTATTAAAGAAGATACCTAAGCAATATTTATCATGACATTATTTTAAAAATAAAAGTTCATGTAAAATGACTAAAGAAACACATCGATATTTTATGAAAGAATAAGAGTACAGGTAATTTAATTTTATTTTTTTGAGACAGAGTCTTGGTCTGTCACCCAGGTTAGAGTGCAGGAGCACAAATATGGCTCACCTGCAGCCTTCATCTCCTGGACTCAAGTGATCCTCCTGCCTCAGCCTCCTGAGTAGCTGGGACCACAGGTGTCTGCCTTCCAGCTAACTTTTTTTTTTTTTTTTTTAAAGACAGAGTCTCGTTCTGTTGCCCAAGCTGGAGTGCAGTGGAGCGATCTCAGCTCACTGCAACCTCTGCCTCCCTGGTTCCAGTGATTCTCCTGTCTCAGCCTCCCGAGTAGCTGGGACTACAGGCACCTGCCACCACGCCCAGCTAATTTTCTTGCATTTTTAGTAGAGACGGGGTTTCACCGTGTTAGCCAGGATGGTCTCGATCTCTTGACCTCGTGATCCGCCTGCCTCAGCCTCGCAAAGTGCTGGGATTACAGGCGTTAGCCACTGTGCCTGGCTTAATTTTTTAACTTTCTGTGGAGATCAGGTCTCGCTTCATTGCCCAGGCTGGTCTTAAACTCTTGGCCTTGAGCAGTCCTCCACCTTAGCCTCCCAAAGTATTGGGATTACAGGCATGAGCCACTGCACCTGGCCTTATTTTATCTTTTAAGAGGTAGCATCTCAGCTTGGTAAAGTGGCTCATGCCTGTAATCCCAGCACTTTGGGAGGCCGAGGCAGGAGACTGCATGAGGCCAGCAGTTAGAGACCAGCCTGGGCAACATAGCAAGACCCCATCTCTAATTCCCACCCCAAATTATCTTCTTTATTCCCTATATTGTTCAATTTGGGGGTAATGAGCATATAGCAATTTTGTAAGAAAGGAAAAAAAAGGTTGAATAATGTGGCAAATGCTTTATTTTTATTTCTTCATCCAAGGTAATGACACCATTACTTTTTTCATTTAATAAATCAACAGATATAATTACCAAATTAAGAACAGCAGACCTTGAAACATTTCAGAAAATGTCATGCTATCAAAAATTAAGTAAGTAGAATGTATGAGATTCCTAAAATGACCCTAAGGAACATGGCCAAATACCACATTTGATGTCAAACAGTGCCTTTTATGATAATGTGTTTTTGAGGATTAATTAAAAACTTTCTTTACTGATTAAAACTTTGATTTACAAGCCACAAAACACCATTCATTAAAAGTGATTTATAAGGCATAAAATACATAGTCATTTATATTCATTAACTCATAAAAGAGCTTGCTTTGGGATTTGACTCATTTTCCAATAAAGGACCAGCCTAAAACTTTATTCTATGGCCCTGGGACTCTTGTCTAACAGTTGAAATAAAAAATATATATATATTTTTGAGACGGAGTCTTACTTTGTCGCCCAGACTGGAGTGCAGTGGTGTGATCTTGGCTCACCGCAACCTCCATCTCCCAGGTTCAAGTGATTCTCCTGCTTCAGTCTCCCAAGTGGCTAGGATTACAGGCATACGCTACGACACCCAGTTAATTATTTTGTATTTTTAGTAGAGACAGGGTTTCACCATGTTGGTGAAGCTGGTATTGAACTCCTGACCTCAAGTGATCCACCCACCTTACCTGAAATATTTAGAGCACACCAAGACTCCCTCGTCCTCAAAATCATTAGTTAAACCATTAATTAAAATACAGATGGATTAACAGCTCCAATAATTTTCAAGTAAACCTGGATTAACACTTGAGTTATTTTTCTAAAATGGGCTTAAGTATAACAAAAGTATCCATGATAGACTAGTACATCTAAAAGCTGGTTAACTAGAATGTCTTTACGTAGGATTCAGAGTAAAATCAAAGTGTTTGTTCCACTAGAGCAGATGAAATATTACCTAGATTTTGCCTTGGCAAGTAAGATGGTTCCATTAAATCAGGTGGCCCAGACTTTTCCAGTTGTTGCTCCTCCACATCAACCTTAATGAGCTCCTCTTGAGATGGGTAGTTTCCATTCTGAAGACTCCCAGAGCAACTGTGCACACACCACCTATCATCTAATGACTGGCATTTAGAAGGGGATGACCTAGAAACATGAATGGAAGGAGAAAACTATCACTGCCAATTGTGAAAGGACAAATCATACTTCCTGGGCAGCCAAAGCATAAATGAAATAGCTCGTGTCAGAGAGATCAGAAATGACTGGCAAAAAAGAGCCCACATGACAGCCTAGAAGTCTGGATTCATGTTGCCTGCCAATATGTCACGGTTGACATATAACATCTCCCCCGAGGGGTTGGGTTGGTCTGAGGCACTATGTCTCATAGCTGTTTAAAAGCAGGTCAGTTGCTGGGTGTGGTGGCTTGTGCCTGTAATCCCAGCTACTTGGGAGGCTGAAGAAGAACTGCTTGAACTTGGGAGGCGGAGGTTGCAGTGAGCTGACGTTGCATCACTGCACTCCGGCTTGGGCAACAGAGCCAGACTCTGCTCCCCCCTGGCCACCAAAAAAAAAAAAAAGAAAAGAAAAAGAATAAAAGCAGGTCAGCAAATTTTTACCAAAATACTCACTGCTACTCACTCTATACAGAATATTCTACTTGAGTCTAAATGGATATGTTAGAATCATATCTCTTATGAACATAGTTGATCAATGTTGACATCTCTACACTCATTCTTTCTACTCAGTTTTAGAAAAATTCATAGAATCATCCCTATTCCCTGACTTTTCAATGTTCAAATTCATTCATTATTTTTTTTTTTTTTTTTGAGATGGAGTCTAGCTCTGTTGCCCAGGCATGATTGCACCACTGCACCCCAACGTAGGTGACAAAGACCCTGTCTCAAAAAATAATAATTATTATTTTCTGTGATAAATCAACAGCTAGACTTTTCTAGAAAGAAGAATTTTAGGCCGGGCGTGGTGGCTCACGCCTGTAATCCAAGCACTTTGGAGGCCAAGGTGGGAGGATCACCTGAGGTCGGGAGTTCAAGACCAGCCTGACCAACATGGTGAAACCCCATCTTTAAAAAAAGAAAAGAAAAAAAAAAGAAAGAATTTCAATTAGGGCAAGGGCTGCCTTGAAGAAGTCTACCATCAACTTCCAAGCTTGTTCAGGTTTTAGTTCCATTATATTTTTTTCTGACCTTCAGAAGGGACATATCTAACTACACATTTCTCATGTTGTAGCTTATGTTACAGGTCCAAAAAGCCTGCATACAATTAAACAAAAGAAGTATCCTAGAGCAATGAAAGGTTATAAATGTCTGTATACAAAAAACGGGAGAATGTATGGTGAAAAAAATTAACAGTAAGAGTTCAATATAAACAAAGATGTCAGATATCACAACATCTTTGCATTGATGTTTCTTACCTTTCCACTCCTGGTTCTTTATTTTTACTGGCAGAACTATCTGGAGACACCTCGAACTTGTCAGCAGAAAGGCCTTCTGGATTCTGGCTTATAGGATATTCACTACTTTTCTGTGAAGTTAATACTGCTTTAAATGGAATGAGAAAACAAATCTACTTTAGTGCTTTGTCCTGATAGTGATAATTCAGGTTAGAATTTTGATTTTTTCAAAAGCATCAATCTATGATACACAAACTGGTTTTTAAACAAGTGTATCAGGCAGAATTTTATAAACACAAGTAATGTAACAGACAGATGCTAGCATCAAATGGAACTCAATGATTTAAAAATAATAATGATAATAAAAGCAACACTTTAAGACAGGGTAAATAAAGACACCTAGCTGAGACAAGACCGAAAAAAAATTTATATTCCTTGGCCCTGAATAAAATAAATAAATATATAAATATATATATACATATACATATATACATATATGAAATTTTTATCTCTGCAGCAAAATAATTATGCCCAAATCCCCTGAGACAATAGGAAAGAAAGAGTACTGGAAAGCACAAAGTATATTCTTTTCTATATCCCCCACTGCCTCCACATCAAAGACTGAGATGAGGTTTCAGCTTCTGTATGTGGAGGGTAAACAAGACAAGAGTGTCAGATGAGAAAGAAAAAACAGGTGACATTTTTACTTCACATTTTCAATTATTGGAGAAAAAGAAAAGAAAACCAAATAAATAAACCCCCTAACAAACACATACACAAAAAACCCCAAGGTGCTGGTTGATAAGAAATCTTAAGTAACACATGGAACTAAAGATGAAATGGCACAAGAAGGGAAAAAACACAAAACATACCGAAGGCAAAATTCTGGCATGTTACTTCATTCTTTTTTTTTTGAGACGAAGTCTCACTCTGTCACCCAAGCTGGAGTGCAATGGTGTGATCTCGATTCACTGCAATGTCTGCCTCCCGAGTTCAAGTGATTCTCCTGCCTCAGCCTCCTTACTAGCTGGGATTACAGGTGCCTACTACCATGCCCAGCTAATTTTGCTTTGCATTTTAGTAGAGACGGGGTTTCACCATGTTGGTCAGGCTGATCTCAAACTCCTGATTTCAGGTGATTGACCTGCTTCAGCCTCCCAAAGTGCTGGGATTATAGATGTGAGTCACCTCACCCAGCCTAGTTCATTATATATATATAATTTCCTCCAAATGTATCACTGTGTCATTGCCTCTAGGAAGTATCTTAAAGGCAGAAGTATTTATTTATTTTATTTTTTTAAGAGATGGGGTCTTGCTATGTTGACCAGGGTGGTCTCAAACTCTTTTTTTCTTGAGACGAAGTCTTACTCTGTCACCCAGGCTGGAGTACAGTGGTGTGATCTCGGCTCACTGCAACCTCCACCTCCAGGTTCAAGTGATTCTCCTGCTGTAGCCTCCTGAGAAGCTGGGATAACAGGTGCCTGCCACCACCCTCGGCTAATTTTTTTATTTATTTTTTGTAGAGACGGGGTTTTACCATGTTGCAGGCTGGTCTTGAACTCCTGACCTCAGCTGATCCACCAGCCTTGGCCTCGAAAAGTGCTGGGATTATAGGCATGAGCCACCACACCTACCCTGGTCTCAAACTCTTGAGCTCCAGTGATCCTCCTGCCTTGGCCTCTCACAGTGCTGGGATTATAGGTGTGAGCCACCATGCCCAGCCAAGGCAGAAATATTTAATAAATAAAAACAAACAGTTAAAAGTTGCAAATGTCTTCTATTCATTAAAAAGTCCCTGATGACTGTAATTCATTTTGAGCTTTTATTAGAAAAGCTAAAGGTCATAAATTTAGGTAGAAAATTGAAACAAAAGACTGTATTAATTAAACTGTTTTTTAAGACACTGGGTAGCCTGGGGGGGAAATAATCATTGATTTCCTGAGTTAGTTTTCAAATGCATTATTTATAGTTTCCTTTATGCTTGCCTTTTCTGGACCTGTGAGTTTCTCGGATCGTAAGAACTCTGCCTGAAGCTACCAGCTGTTGAAAGTAAGCAGGATCTAACTACGAAGAGAGGTATCATCCTCCCCAACCCCAATACAGGGTGATAATTGATAAAAAGTAATGTGCAGGTTTCAGGGAATCATATCAAACGAAATTAACCATCAGAACAAGTTAAAAAAAAAAAAAGTGGCCGGGCATGGTGGCTCATGCCTAATATTCCAGCACTTTGGGAGGCTGAGGCAGCAGGAGGATCACCTCAGGTCAGGAGTTTGAGACCAGCCTGGCCAACATGGTGAAACCCTTTCTCTACTAAAAATACAAAAATTAGCTGGACGTGGTGGTGGGTGCCTATAATCCTAGCTACTTGGGCGGATGAAGTGAGATAATTGCTTGAACCAGGGAGGCAGAGGATGCAGTGAGCCGAGGATAGTGCCAATGCACTCCAGCCTGGGCAACAAAAGCGAAACTCCGTCTCAAAAACAAACAAACAAACAAACAAAAAACACTGAAAGGCAGAGGGAAGGCTCAGATACAAACACAGCTATTTTTTTGTTATTTGTTTTTTTGAGACAGAGTCTCGATCTGTTGCCAGGCTGGAGTGTAGTGGCGAGATCTCAGCTGACTACAACCTCTGCCTCCCAGGTTCAAGCGATTCTCCTGCCTCAGCCTCCAGAGCAGCTGGGACTACAGGTGCCTGCCACCACGCCTGGCTATTTTTTTGTATTATAGTAGAGATGGGGTTTCACCATGTTGGCCAAGATGGTCTTGATCTCTTGACCTCGTTATCTGCCGCCTTGGCCTCCCTATTACAGGCGTAAGCCACCATGTCTGGCCATATTTGCTTTTTGAATGACAGGAAATCTAGGAGAAAATAAAACAAAGTGTCTAATATGAAGTAGCTTTATCTTCGGGGGACAGGTACATACAATTTGTAATGGGTAAGTATACACATTTATACCCAAATATTATTCAGGCTTGGGAAGTAACCTGAGATAAACAATTGGACAAATCTATGCTGAAGGGTAGGACATCAATGTAAAGACTGTAAATAAAAGGAACTTTTATCATATTTATGAATACTGGATCTTAAAAAAAATAATGAAATCTAAGCAAATTAGAGTTTCACTCATTAATAGCCATGAATGAATTCTCAGTTTCTTAGTTTTGATAAAAGTACCATGGTAATGTAAGATAACATTAGGAAGAAACTAAAGCATACAGGAACTCTCTGTACTGTAATTTCAACTTTTCCATAAATCTATTAAAAAAAAAAAAGCAAGCTTGGGCAACATAACAAGACTCCATCTCTACCAAAAATAAACAAAATTAGCTGGATGTGGTGGTGCACACCTGTAGTCCCAGCTACTCAGGAGGCTGAGGCAGGAGGACACTTGAGCCTAGGAGTTCCAGGCTGCAGTGAGCTGTGATCAGGCCACTGTATTCCAGCCCAGAAAAGCCATAAGTATAGCAGAAGGTAAACAATAGCAGAAGGTAAACAATAGCACATCTTTTTTTTTTTTTTTTTTTAAGATGGAGTCTCTATCACCTAGGCTGGAGTGCAGTGGCTTGATCTCAGCTCACTGCAATGTCTGCCTCCCAGGTTCAAGAGAATCTCCTGCCTCAGCCTTCCCGAGTAGCTGGGATTACAGACGCGCATCACCATGCCCAGCTAATTTTTGTATTTTTAGTAGAGACGGGTTTTTATGTTGGTCAGGCTGGTCTTGAACTAATGACCTCGTGATCCACCCACCTCGGCCTCCCAAAGTCCTGGGATTACAGGAGCCAACACGCACAGCCAACAATACTCTTTTTATTAGACTTTCTAGCCAGGTGCCATGGCTTCACTTGCAACCCCAGCACTTTGGGAGTCTGAGGTGAGAGGATTGCTTGAGTCCAGGAGTTTGAGACCAACTTGGAAACAGGGAGACCTTGTCTCCACAGAAAATTTTAAAAATTAGCTGGGTATGGTGGTGCATGCCTATAGTCCCAGCTACTTGGAAGGTTAAGGCAGGAGGATCGCTTGAGGAGGTTGAGACTACAGAGAGCTGTGGTTATGCCACTGCCCTCCAGCTCGGGGAAAGAGCAAGACCCTGTCTAAAAATGTGAGGCTGAGGTGTGGGAGGATTGCTCAAAACCAGGAGTTCAAGATCAGCCTAATTAACATCGAGTCCCTGTCGCTACTTAAAAAATGAAGAAAAAATTATTTTTGGAAACTTTGGCTGGGCGCGGTGGCTCACGCCTGTAATCCCAGCACTTTGGGAGGCCGAGGTGGGCGGATCACGAGGTCAAGAGATAGAGACCATCCTGGCCAACATGGTGAAACCCTGTCTCTACTAAAAATTAGCTGGGTATGGTGGCACACGCCTGTGGTCCCAGCAACTCGGGAGGCTGAGGCGGAAGAATCGCTTGAATCCAGGAGGCGGAGGTTGCAGTGAGCCGAGATTGCACTCCAGTCTGGCGACAGAACAAGACTCCATCTCAAAAAAAAAAAAAAAAAAAGGTCATTTGAATTTCAGTTAGACTCACACCAGATTTAGGAAGGAAAAGGCTCAAAACTTACATTGGTATTAAGTTGTGATACCCAAAACATTTCAGAAATGAAGCATTTCTCTCACACATCTCCAGGAAAAAATAAACAAACATATACACCAAAGAGGAGATAGATTTACACAGATATTCAAAGTCAGACAATAATAACATTTTATATCTTACACATTTGAATTGAAAGTCTAGTCTGTTTTCAGAATGAAGATGGTGAAAGCACCCCCGAAGAAGAGTATTATACTGGGGATGGGACTCTGAACTCTCATTATCTGAGAGATGAACTAAATGAAGATAGTTACAAAGAAAGCATTTAAGGAAATACATTTTGAAGCACTGCTATAGCAACAGAGTTTCCAGCTAGCTTTTTATGCACGAGCTACTGTTTCTTCCTGAACACAAATACTGCAAGGCACAATTGGGGACCAAGGCCACTGTTCTGTACAAGTAACAGACTTGAGTTCCTAGAAAGACTCAAAGGAGAGGCCTTAAGGTCCCCAGCTAGACTGTGGACAGGGTGCCGGGGAAGGAACTTTAGCACTCAGATAGTAATCACTGAGGTAGGAATGAAGTGTACTTTGGGAGGACTAACCACCCCTGCCTGTTTCCAAGCAGCATCCGGTGGGGGACCCATGCCTAGCCTCTCCTTCGTGTCTATGTGATTGCCCGTTAAAAAGCCTGGCTGATGTGTTGTCTTTCCAACTAAAAACTCAAATTTCCATCTCACTGTCCTTCATTTATGCCATGATTCCTCAGCTCAGTGCTCACTTCTTATAGGAAGTCAGCTCTGATCAACTACACCTGCCTCGTGACTCCAACGGCATCCTCTCAAGAGGTCCACCTGGATTCTTTTGATAACTACAACATTGTTATAAAGCACTTGACTCTGCTGCATAATTATGCTTTCTGTGTTGTTCTTTTTCTTTTGAACTAACAAGAGTTCTACATAACTAGGCTTTCTGTGGATCAAAGTGCATTTCCTGAAGTACAGGATGTCTCTTCCTATAAATCAGAAGCACATTAAATAAGTCATTGTGATGTGATACCAGTGTTATAAGGAATATGCTTGAATATTTTTTCACAGTTTTCTGAAATTATGAGGTTGCCTGTCACCAATTTCTCAAATTCCACTTAGCTTCCAATAGAGCAAGAGCTATGTTGTATACCATCGATCTTCTATGGGCTCTCCATAGCATCTACTTGTAGGTACTCAGATGACAACATGAATGACTGCCTTGGGTCCCTCTGACTGGTAAATTAGTTGTGAGCAGGGACAAGAACCAAAGCTCCATAATTACCCATGTGTTGAGCAAGGATCATAAAATGTTGGAGCTAGGTCCTCACTTTTCAGGAGATAAAGGGGAGGAAAAAAAATTTGCTTAAGATATGAGTGTTTGGCCAATATTACACACCTTTTTCTGATGTGCTTTGTTCTGGATTTCGAAGGTCCTCGAGGGGCAGAAGAGTCACTTATGACGGAAGGGGAGCTGTGAGAAGGCTGGCTCCCATGCTGTTCTAACACAGCTTCCAGTTCAGCCATTTCCTGCTGGAGCTTTATCAGATTATCTTGCATGGTATCCCTCTGCTGCAAAAACGATAAATGGCACCAAGAAAATGAAATACTTTTGAGAAGCTTTCCACTAAATGAAAATATGTCATACAAATTAATTTTAGCATAGGAATTGAAATCATCTAGTATGGAACTGTAAGTTCTGGCTGAACACCTTTTAATCCAATCACATTCATGCAATTGATGCCTATGAAATTATTTCCAAATGATGTTAGTGAGGGAAGAATCCTCAAACTACCCCAAATAGACCTGACTTACTGTGATGTCCTTTTGAAGTCTTTTTTTTTTTTTTTTGAGACAGAGTTTTGCTCTTGTTGCCAAGCCTGGAGTGCAGTGGCATGATCTCAGCTCACCACAACCTTCACCTCCCGGGTTCAAGAGATTCTCCTGCCTCAGCCTCCCGGAGTAGCTGGAATTACAGGCATGTGCCACCATGCCCGGCTAATTTTGTATTTTTAGTAGAGTTGGGGTTTTTCCATGTTGGTCAGGCTAGTCTCAAACTCCCAACCTCAGGTGATCTGCCCAACTCAGCCTCCCAAAGTGCTGGAATTACAGACGTGAGCCACCGTGCCCAGCTGAAGCTGGTTATTTTCTTTTAAAGCTAGGGAGTGAAAAAATAATTAAGGTATTTAAACACATTGATATTTAAAATTATCATGAATCTGTTAATAATAATAATCCTGCCTAGATTACCGGCTTGGGAGGACTTGTCCTTTCCTAAGATTCTTTGAACCTTTAGTTTGTTTTCTTCTTTTTTTTTTTTTTTTTTGGAGTCTCCCTCTATCACCTCGGCTGGAGCCACCTTGGCTCACTGCAACCTCCACCTCCCAGGTTCAAGCGATTCTCCCACCTCAACCTCCTGAGTAGCTGGGATTACAAGGGCTCGCCATGACGCCCAGCTAATTTTTGTATTTTTAGTAGAGGCGGGGTTTTACCATGTTGGCCAGGCTGGTATTGAAGTCCTGACCTTAAGTGATCCTCATACCTCGGCCTCCCAAAGTGTTGAGATTACAGGCGTGAGCCACTGTGCCTGACCCAAACCTTTAGTTTCTAACAGAAAAAGCAAAAAGCTAATTCATGAATCTATCTGCTCCGTCTATTAGTCAACTATTTACCATCTATTAAGCACCGGGCACTGTCCTAGTACTGCGGATATAGCCCTAATGGTGCTGCCATTCTAGACAGGGACATCTTGTCTAGAATGTGTTTACCTAAGAGATCATTAGCAAGGACCTGTGAGAGGGAAGGATCCAACAGAAAGAGCCCTAAGAAAGCCTGTAAGGATAGTTACTGTTTTGTTTTTGAGATGTAGTTTTGCTCTTGTTGCCCAGTCTGGAGTACAGTGGCATGATCTTGGCTCACCGCAACCTCCGCCTCCTGGATTCAAGCAATTCTCCTGCCTCAGCCTCCTGAGTAGCTGGGATTACAAGGCATGTGCCACCACACCCATCTAATTTTGTATTTTTAGTAGAGACGGGGTTTCTCCACGTTGGTCAGGCTGGTCTCAAACTCCCAACCTCAGGTGATCTACCCACCTCAGCCTTAAAAAGTGCTGGGATTAGAGGCATGAGCCACCGCACCTGGCTAATAGTTAACTGTTTTTTAAAATAATGGGTTCTTCTTGCTTATGAGCTCCTGTTGTTTACTGCTCCATTTCAATGAAGAATGTACTAAGTCCAAGTATTTGATAAAGAATTAAGTTATATAAGGAGTTGTCCAAAACATACTACTTTTTTTTGAGATGGAGTCTTGTTCTGTCACCCAGGCTGGAGTGCAATGGCATGATCTCAGTTCACTGCAACCTCCGCCTCCTGGGTATAAGCGATTCTCCTGCCTCAGCCTCCCCAGTAGCTGGGATTAGAGGCGCATGCCACCACACCCAGCTAATTTTTGTATTTTTAGTAGAGATGGGATTTTACCATGTTGGCCAGGCTGGTCTCAGATTCCTGACCCAGGTGATTGGTCCGCCTTGGCCTCCCAAAGTGCTGGTCAGGAGTGAGCCACCGTGCCTGGCCCAAAATATACTTTTTTAAAAACATTTTTTATTTTTTTGAGATGGAGTCTTGCTCTGATGCCCAGGCTGGATTGCACTGGTGCAATCTCGGCTCACTGCAACCTCCACCTCTTGAGTTCAAGCGATTCTCCCTGCCTCAGCCTCCCAAGTAGCTGGGATTACAGGTGCCTGTTATCACGCCTGGCTAATTTTTATATTTTTAGTAGAGACAGGGTTTCGCCATGTTGGTCAGGCTGGTCTCAAACTCCTGATCTCAGGTGATCCATCTGCCTCGGCCTCCCAAAGTGCTGGGATTACAGGTGTGAGCCACCGTACCTGGCCTTAAAATCTACATTTTAAAAAATCACTTTTAGAAAGAACATCAATGGTTGCCAAAAAGTCCAGTGGAGTCGGGGGCAAGGGTAGGGCAGGAACACATTGTTTCACTCTCCATTTCTTCTTCTTCTGATTCTTGAAAGCGATTTTGCCCTCTACTAAAAACAAGCCATCTTTCTTTCTCCTGCTACAATGAGTTCATAGTTTTCAGGTGGTTTTTATGACCAGAAAATGTATTCCTAGCTTCACAAAGGTTTCCACCGCTACTCTGACATTGCTTTGCTGCCAATGTCTGCAGCAACGCCATTGCCACCACGTGGTACTCATGAGTAGTTACATCACTGATCAAACCCTAGCCAAGGTCTTGCCTCAGTAAATCTGGAAGGAAAGCACACAGATGTGTGGCTAAAATCCTTCATGGGCTGTATTAGTCACTACTGTCACAACCATCACATCTAACCTCTATGTGGCCATTACATAAATCAGAAAAAATAGCAGTGGGGTAATTATTAATAGAAAAGTTTCCTTTGGTTTTCCCAAAGGAATTATTTTTTATAACTTAGACAAATTCCCCAGCAGGCAAGTGACCAAATACATTAGTGAGAATAAATCCAACAGGCTACCAAGACTTCTTAATTCTAATTCTGAGGTGCTCCTTCAAAGAGCTCTAGTCTTCTATTTCTTTCTTTCTTTCTTTTCTATTGAGACAGTCTTGCAGGCTGGAGTGCAGTGGCATGATCTCAGCTCACTGCAACCTCTGCCTCCTGGGTTTAAGTGATTCTCTTGCCTCAGGCTCCCGAGTAGCTGGGATTACAGGCATGTGCCCATGCTTGGCTAATTTTTGTATTTCTAGTAAAGACAGGGTTTCACCATGTTGCCTAGGCTGGTCTTGATCTCCTGACCTTGTGATCCACCCACCTTGGCCTCCCAAAGTGCTGGGACTACAGGCGTGAGACACCGCACCTGGTCTTCTATTCTAATTTTACTATGCTGCTCTAACCCCGACTTTTAATACAGCTACATTACTATAGAAGTTCCCTAAAAGCCCTGTTTATCATATCTTTTTCTTCCATAAAGACCTTAGTGCTCCAGGCTGCCATCACGGTGAAACCCTGGCTGAGGCAGGAGAATCACTTGAACCTGGGAGGTGGAGGTTGCAGTGAGCTGAGATAGGGCCATAGCACTCCAGCCTGGGCAACAGAGCAAGATTCTATCTCAAAAAAAAAAACAAAAACCTTATTGGTATACCACTACTAAGTTACACTTTTTGAACACTATATAACTGTTAGCCATTATTGCTGTTAGGATAAAGTCCAAATTTCTAAACATAGCATTCAAAAGGCCCTTCACACCCTGGTGTTATCTCTCATTTCTCCCCCACATGCCTCACATGAGTTGTTTCCCTGTAACACAGGGCAACTTTATGTTTTCTGGGCATTCCATGACTCTGTACCTTCACATTACCTGCTGCCACTTGGAAAAATTCTTCTCATCTTTCAAGGCCTAGCTCAAATGTCTCCTTCAGAAGTCCCCACCAGGAGGAGTTGTGAAATATGAGAAGTAAGGGCAAGTGGGGAAAATGTGGCTAATTCTAATAAGACTCCTGAAATGTGCAGCACAGCACCTGGAACTGGTCTGGAGGGAAGCAGAGTGTATATCTGACCCTTGATGGTTCATATTCATTACATATAAATATATGTATAACCTTCCCATAAACATAAGTGCATTTATGAGTTAAAACGATTTCTATTGTTTCTACTACTACATAATAAGCCTAATCCAAATACAAGCTGAAGTCTTAGCACAAATAGTGACTTTATCATGGTAGTTTTGTTGACATGGTGTGAATATTTTCAAATATACAGAAAACTCGAAGGAACTTTACAGTGAATGTTTGTATATCTACTACTTAGAATCTATAATTAACATTTCCTGTATTTATTCCCCACCCCCCAAAAAAAGAAGTCCCCACCAATAATCCATCTCCTACTGGGAACAGACAATCTCTTGCTACTTGATTTACATTGCTAATGCATTAGCATACCCAAATGGAACACATGACCTAGATGGAAGAAATCTTTTTTGTCTCCCTAATGCCTAGCAGACAGTAAGCACTCAGCAAGAGTTTAATGAAAAAATAAATTAATGAATAAGCATAGTTAATCAATCAGTCTTCTGTAAAAACAAACAAAACCCCAGATACCAATGATACCAAATTAGGAATTCTCTCTCATCTATATACCTTTTCTCGGTTCAGTACAAACAGGGATAAAATTCCACTTCAACAATTTTTCCTGCCTGCTCTACTCTAGATGCAAGATTGCCTGAAATCTGACTTCAGCTGTTTTGGGTAGATGCTTAGTAAAAACACTTTGCAAAATGAACTCTGAACAAATAGACACATCTCTGGGAATAAGATCAGAAATACAGAAAAACAAGGATGTAGTATATTGAATGTCAAATATAATACAGTATGGCTAAGGCAGATGTAATCAGAAATTGCAACATTAAACTTTAAAACACAATGGACAGAATTAGATGATGGGTATACTGACAGAGTCCTGAATTCACATCCAAAAAGGATCACAGGAATTGCAAACAGAGAAAAGGCCTCCTAAATCTTTTCATCAGTTTAGTTGCCATGGCAATCCTGCAGAAGTGGTGAATACTGGTGACAACTCAGATACAGAGTGGGCAGTCATCTCAAAGATTTCTTGCCAACTCCAAGGGGCTTCAGGCCTCGAGGGATTTGCTCTGTATGCACAATGGGCAGTAGAAGATAAGCCCTCTCTAACTGTAGTTCTCATAGCAATGCAAGATTAAGATTTTAAAACTGGATATCACCCAGTGTTGGCAAGGTACAGGAAAATGGGAACTATCATATAGCACAGAGGCTGGAAGAGCACAAACTGGTTCAGTCTTTCTAAAGAACAATTTAGCAGCATGTATCAAACACCAAAATCCTAGTCCTAGTAATTTATACTAAGGAAATATTCAGGGATGTGGGCAAGTATTTAGCTACCAGGATGCCACTATAGTGAGGTATGTAATAGCAAACTGTGCCTCTTACTCTGAAACTGTCAACACTCAGCAATAGGTCAAATAAATCATGATGTACTGGAAGGACAGAATGCCATATAGTAATAAAAAATGAAGTCACTTAAGAATTTTAATGACCTGGCCGGGCACGGTGGCTCACACCTGTCCCAGCACTTTGAGAGGTCGAGGAGGGCAGATCATGAGATCAAGAGATCGAGACCATCCTGGGCAACATGATGAAACCCTGTCTCTACCAAAAATACAAAAATTAGCCGGGCATGTAGTCCCAAGTGCCTGTAGTCCCAGCTACTCAGCAGGCTGAGGCAGGAGAATCATTTGAACCCAGGAGGTGGAGGTTGCAGTGAGCTGAGATCGCACCACTGTACTCCAGCCTGGGAGACAGAGTGACACTCAGTCTCAAAAAAGAAAAAAAAAGGCCGGGTGCAGTAGCTCACGCCTGTAATCCCAGCACTTTGGGAGGCCGAGGCAGGTGGATCACAAGGTGAAGAGATCGAGACCATCCTGGCCAACATAATGCAACATCATCTCTACTAAAAAAAAAACATACAAAAATTAGCTGGGCATGGTGGTGCATGCCGGCAGTCCCAGCTACTCGGGAGGCTGAGGCAGGAGAATTGCTTGAACCCGGGAGGCAGAGGTTGTAGTGAGCCAAGATTGCGCTATTGGACTCCAGCCTGGTGCCTGAGCAAGACTGTCTTAAAAAAAAAAAAAAAAAAGAATCTTAATGACCCAGTAGAAGCTACATACAATGTACAGTATTATCTGGATTTCTCTTTTTTTGAGACAGGGTCTCACACCATATTATCCAGGCTGGAGTGCAGTGGTACCATCATGGTTCACCACAGCTCAACTTGCTGAGATCAAGCAATCCTATCCCAGCCACTTAAGTAGCTGAAACTATAGGTGTGTACCACTAAGCCCCACTGATTTTTTTTTTTTTCAGATAGAGGTTGCCCAGACCAGAGTACAGTGGTGCAATCATGACTCACTGCAGCCTTGAACTCTGGGGCTCAAGCAATCCTCCTGCCTCAGCCTCCCAAAGTGGTAGGATTACAGGTGTGAGCCATGCGCCTGGCCTACTGTATTTTAAAGCTAAATTATATACAAGCACCCCTGTGCACACACAGGAATACTGAAAGAATATACACCAATAAATTGGTAACCATTTCTGGATAACACAAATTGCAATTAACTTACCATTTTAATCATTTCAAGTGAACGGTTCAGGGGCATTAACTATTTTCACACTGTTGTGTTACCATTGCCACTATCCATCTCCAGAAGGTTTTCATCCCAAACTGAAATCTGTACTCATTAAACAATAACTCCATTTCCCCCGTCTCCAAGTCCCTAGTAACCACTATTCTACATTCTGTCTCTATGAATTTAGTTTTTTTTTGTTTGTTTTTAACTGCTCCTTGTGGAGCAAGGCTAACCCATAGGGCGTGTGCCCAGAGTAACCAAATTTAACTATTCTAGGTATCTCATATAAGTAGAAGCATATAACATGTGTCCTTTGGTATCCAGTTTATTTCAGTTAACATGATGTCTTCAAGATTCATCCATGGATGATTTTTGTTTATCTGTATTTTCTAAGTTTTCTATGATGCACATATATAACTTTATAAGAATATCAGGCTTTTCTCAACTTCACCTAATCTGACTTCAGAAAGTTCACAAAAAAAAACATCATTCACTTACTAGCAGCTAAAAGGGTATTTAAGACTTAGGTGAGAAAAAGAAGCCACAGCAGGATGATTCAAGGGGGTCTGGACAGCTCCACTTTAAGAATGTGCCTACAGCAGGTCAGAGAACATAAGCAAACTGTCTAAGATCACACAGCCCAGTAAAGAACTCTCACCAATATTATTGGCAGCAATTGCTGTGTGTATTCTGCATAGAACCCTGTGCTAGGAGTACAAATAACCAACCTAACTATTAGAAGTTGTCAATCTAATGGGAGATAAATAAATGAAAAAAATAAACTGAGATGAGCCTGAATTTTTGCATGAGGACTTGGAAAATTTTGGTGCCACTTCTACAAACAAAAATTAGGAGGCCAGGCATGGTGGTTCACGCCTATAACCCCAGTACTTTGGGAGGCTGAGGTGGGCAGATCATTTGAGGTAAGGAGTCCGAGACGAGCCTGGCCAACATGGTAAAACCTTGTCTCTACTAAAAAATACAAAAAAATGAGCCAGGTGTGGTAGAAGGCACGTATAATCCCAGCTACTTCGGAGGCTGAGGCACGAGAATCACTTGAACCTGGGAGGTAAAGGTTGCAGTGAGCCAAGATTGTGCCACTGCTCTCCAGCCTGGGTGACAGAACAAAACTCCATCTTAAAAAAAAAAAAAAAAAAATTAGGAGACAGAGCCTGGTTCTATGATGAAGATGATGCTAATTTTTAGATGCAGTGATAGAGAATGTTTTTTCTGGACTATTCTGCCTTTTGTACAGGGACATTTCACATTACCCAATGGTCACCTATATGGTAAAGCTGGCTGGGCACAGTGGCTTACACCTGTAATGCCAGCACTTTGGGAGGCCAAGGCAGGCTGATCACAAGGTCAGGAGTTTGAGGCCAGCCTGGCCAACATGGCGAAACCCCCATCTCTACTAAAAATACAAAAATTAGCCAGGCATGGTGGTGCATGCCTGTAATCCCAGCTATCTGGGAGGCTGAGGCAGGAGAATCACTTGAACCTGGGAGGCAGAGGTTGCAGTGAGCCAAGATTGTGCCATTGCACTCCAGCCTGGATGAAAAGAACAAGACTCTGTCTCAAAAAAAAAAAAAAAAAGGTAAAGCTTTTATTTACTTTATAAGTGACCAAATTATTGGCCTCGACCATTAGGTCCAGAAAGTAAAATTGTGTACTTTCTCTTTCTGAGACGGAGTTTCACTCTTGCTGCCCAGGCTGGAGTGCAGCAGCATGATGTCAACTCATTGCAACCTCTACCTCCCAGGTTCAAGTGATTCTCCTGCTTCAGCCTCCCATATATATATATATATATATATATTTAATTCTTTTTGTCCTCCATCAAGACAAACTGTCCTTGGTTAAAAAAATCTTTTTTTTTTGTAAAAGAAAAAAGATGGTTTATGAGGAATTAAAAAACACTACTAAAAATACAAAAATTAGCCAGGCATGGTGGCGTGTGCCTATAATCCCAGCCACTCAGGAGGCTGAGGCAGAGAACTGCTTGAACCACCTGGGAGGCAGAGGTTGCAGCGAGCTTGAGATTGTGCCACTGCACTGCAGCCTGGGCAAGAGTGTGAGACTCTGCCTCAAAAAAAAAAAAAAAAAAAGGAAAAAAGAAAAACAACAACAACAACAAATAGGCCAGGTATGGTTACTCATGCCTGTAATCCCAGCATTTTGGGAGGCCGAGATAGGAGGATCACTTCAGCCCAGGAGATCAGCCTAGGCAACATAGTGAGACGTTGTTTCTAGTAAAATAGGCCGGGCGTGGTGGCTCACACCTGTAATCCCAGGACATTGGGAGGCCGAGGCCGGCGGATCACGAGGTCAAGAGATCAAGACCATCCTGGCCAACATGGTGAAACCCCGTCTCTACCAAAAAATACAAAAATTAGCTGGGCGTGGTGGGCACACGCCTGTAGTCCCAGCTACTCAGGAGGCTGAGGCAGGAGAATTGCTTGAACCCAGGAGGCCGAGATTGCAGTGAGCTGGGATTGCGCCCCTGCACTCCAGCCTGGTGCCTGGCAACAGAGCATGCATGACTCTGCCTCAAAAAAAAAAAAAAAAGGGGGAGCTGGGTGTGTTGGTGGGCACCTTGGTCCCAGCTACTCGGGAAGCTGAAGTAAGAGATTGCTTGAGCCCAAGAAGTCAAAGCTACAGTGAGCCATGACTGCACCACTGCATTCCAGCCTAGGCAACAGAGTAAGACCCTGTCTCAAAGAAACCAAAACAACAAACTAGATTTTAAAAGGAAAAAAAAATAAAGAACAGAAAGAAGTTTCCACAAAACAGTGAAAGGCTAGATGGTCTCTAATATGAAGAGAACCCTATAGGCTCCAACTTGGTACCAATAATAAACACCAAAATTGCAATTGCTGGCAATAGTATCAGTGAGAGTTCTGTACCTGTGTGGCCTTAGGCAGTTTGCTTACCTTCTCTGATCTGCAGTAGGCATATTCTTAAAATGAAGATATTCAGATCCCTTTTAATAATCCTGCTGTGGCTTGTTTTTCTCACCTCTCTTGATACAATAGTGCTGTCATGTTTTTGCTATAGGCCAAATGATGTTTTTTGTTTTTGAGATGGAGTCTTACTCTACCACCTAGGCTGCAGTGCAGTGGTACAATCCCAGCTCACTGCCACCTGTCTCCTGGGTTCAAGCGATTCTCCTGTCTTAGCCTCCAGAGTAGCTGGGATTACAGGCGTTGGCCACCACACCCAGCTAATTTTTGTATTTTTAGTAGATACAAGGTTTCACCATGTTGGCCAGACTGGTCTCAAACTTCTGACCTCAGGTCATCCGCCCACCTTGGCTTCCCAAAGTGCTGGGACTAGCAAATGGGTTTTGAAGGTTTAGCTTATTCATGAAATTCAGTATTTAGTATGCTATAATGAGCTAGGCAGTGTGTGTGTGTTTGTGTGTGAAATAAAAGGTGGTATGAATTCCATCAAGGTGCTTACACTTTAAGGAGACAATGAACCACAAACAACTGTTATGCCATTAATTCAAAGAGATGATGTCAGCAAACCTAAGAATGTGGGATACATATTACTGATAACGAAGGACACCACACACACACACACACACACACACGCTTTTTACCTGAGTGGTTAAAATATCACTCTGAGAGGGTAGCCCTGAGCAGTCTTCAGTGATGCTTGTTTCACTTTCATACCCAGATGCTGCTTCACCTTAAGTAACAATAAAAACAGAGGTTCAGATGTAAGAGCAAAACTATAAACACTGCAACTTGCAGTATCTTTTTCTTCTCACTGGCAGGACTGGATTTACTTTCATGTCACACAAAATGATTAAACTCCTTGCTTTGGGACACCGGGATTTCCTTTAGAAAATGAAACCACAGGTAAGTCCACCAATAATTAGGATGTTAAACCTCATTCAATCAAAGATGACACCTAACTGGGTGAATGACTTTTGACTTTTTAGGAAAAGCACCTTAGGAGCAACATATTTCAAGTTTAAGAAGCAGTTCCTTTAACTATACTTGGACATTTGTAAAATGTGCTCCCCAAAAGGCATAAACATTTAGCTCATTTCTATAAATAGACTGGGGCAACACAAAAACCTAGTTCCAATACCTAAGTTTGAATCCATACTTTGCTCTTCTTGATTATCTTCTTCCAAGTCTGTTCCCCTTTCTTCATCATCTGAAACCAATTCCTTGTCACTCAGACCAACTCCCTGGCTTTCAGACTGATGCCTCATTCGTTTGGAAGAATCGATCAAGAAAGGATCTTGGGTGTTTGTATTTGTAGTTAAGTCTTCCAGTTCACTGCACTGCGAAGAAAACAAGCTACCAGAACATTTTGTTTCCTCACTAAGGTAATGTTCCTGGGATGCCTTTGCCAATTTTACCTGGTTACTGCAGTCATTTAAGCTACTCTTCAATGATAATAAATTCTCCTCTGTGTTCTTAGACAGACACTCAGCAGCAGCAGTGCTATGCCTGGTAGACTGAGGTGTATTGCTTACTTTACCAAATAACAAGTGTTGGAAGCAGGGAAGCTCTCTTCCTCACTAGATAAGTTCTCTTCCGAGGACTCTAATTTCTTGGCCCCTCTTTGGTAAACCTGAGCCAAATGTGTATGGGTGAAAGGGCTAGGGCTCCTGCTGAGCTCTCCTCTCTGGACACTTTTGCTAAAAACAGCAGAGTCTCCTTAATGCCATTTTCAGCAAAACTAGTATCTTCCTTTATTTCACCATCATCTAACAGGTCGTCAGGTGTCTCAGAACAAACCTGAGATGTATGACTGCTTCCCATATGCTGTTCTAGGTTATCTGAAATCAGACATGGAGAGAGGTCTGTATTAACAGTCTGAACTACTTCTTCATGTTCTTGCTTTTTAATTTCAGGATGTTTACAATTACTTATAGGAAGACTTTGCTTATAAATCTCAGGTTGCAAAAGCCCTAATCTAAGCACAGCATTCAATTTTGGCCTTCTGTTTCTACCTAGCTCTGCTTGAATGTTTTCATCACTGGAACCTACTTCATTAATACTGGAGCCTACTTCATTAGTACTGGAGCCTACTTCATTAATACTGCTTGAGCTGGTTTCTTTAAAAGCATTTTCTCTGTTATTATGGCTAATTGTGCTCACTGTACTTGGAATGATGTTCTTGTTTCCCATTGCTCTTTCAGGTGACATTGAATGTTCCTCAGAGTTTTCTTCTAGCAGGTTTTTCGTACATTTAGTTTTAACAAATGACCTGGTGAGGATAAGCGGTGGTATATGATATGGGTTTTGTAAAAGTCCATGTTTATTTGGAATAATGAGTCCAGTTTCGTTGCCTCTGAACTGAGATGATAGACAAAGCCTAGAGCCTCCTTCGATACATTTGGCATAATCAACTGGCTTATCTTTCTGAAAAACCATAGGAAAGCCTGCAGTGATATTAACTGTCTCTACAAGCTCGATATTAGACTCTTTCTCTCCTTGATTTTCTTCCTTTTGTTCACATTCAGCAGTGATCTTTGGACTTTGTTTCTTTAAGGACCTAGAGTGGGCAGAGAATGTTGCACATTCATTTTCTGGATTTGAAAACAGAGCAAATGACTGGCGCTTTGAAACCTTGAATGTATTCTGCAAATATTGAGTATCAAGTTCACTTTCTTCCATATCTATGTTTGTTTCCTGACTGTTGTTAACTTCAGGTCCCAATGGATACTTAAAGCCTGTGCCATTTCTAGTATCTTTAGAACAACCATGAATTAGTTCCTTGGGGTTTTCAAATGCTGCACACTGACTCACACATTTATTTGGTTCCGTTTTTGCCTTCCCTAGAGTGCTAACTTCCAGTAATGAGATACTTTCCTGAGAGCCATAATCAGTACCAGGTACCAACGAAATACTACTACTCTCTACAGATCTTTCAATCTGCAAAACACTTTCTCCACTTAACATGAGATCTTTGGGGTCTTTGGCATTATTAGACAGTTTAACTGTTTCTAGTTTCTCTTCTTTTCTTCTCTTGGAAGGCTAGGATTGACAAATTCTTTAAATTCATTAGTATTTGAACAGTTAGTAAAAGAACCAGGTATGTTTGTTAACCTCAGTTCTGGGAAAGTACCACCGGCATGTCTTTTACTTGTTTGTTCATTTGGCTTGCTACTCTTTTTGGCTCCAGCTAAACGTTCTTTATCTTCCATGAGTTGTAGCTTTCTGCTGTGCCTGACTGGCATTTGGTTGTAATTTTTTTTCTTTATCTCTTCACTGCTAGAACAACTATCAATTTGTACTTCAGTATAATTAGGTGGGCTTAGATTTCTACTGACTACTAGTTCAAGCTCATGAATATGCCTGGTAGAAGACTTCCTTCTCAGCCTATTCTTTTTAGATGTTTTGGAATTGTGGACATTTAATTCTAATTCCATATTGCTTATACTACTGCTTATAGGTTCAGCTTTACTTTTGAACAATTCTTTTTCCAGTGATTCTACTGGGTTAGGATTGTTCTCATTCTGAATAGAATCACCTTTTGTTTTATTCTCATGACCACTGTTAGTAATACTCAGCACTTGATCATTCCGCTCCATTTGGTTAGTTCCCTGATTTATCTTTTCAGGAGTCTTTTGAACTGCCAAATCTGCTTTTCTTGATAAAATCCTCAGGATGAAGTCCTGATGTAACTCTTCTTTTACGCCTTAATTTATTTGTGAGAGGATGCTCTTGTGTTATCTGTGGCTCAGTAACAAATGCTTCTATAATTAGATTTTCAGTTACATGGCTCAAGTTAGGGAGGCTTGCCTTCCTCCGATAGGTTTTCCCAAATATTTTATCTTCAATACTACTCTCTACTGATTTGCAGTGAACTCTTTCACTTTTACATATTAAACGATCATGAGGATCACTGGCCAGTAAGTCTATTTTCTCTGAAGAACTAGAATATCCATCTACCTCATTGAGAACTTCCAATGCTTCAGCTACTTTGGCATTTGATTAAGACCCCCCATCATGTGAGTCATCAGAAGTTAACAGTTCATCACTTCTGGAAAACCACTCATTAACTTTCTGAATGCTGCTATTTAGTGTTATCCAAGCAACATCTTCAGTGTCATCTCTAGGATTCTCAGAGCACGGAGGTTTCTGCTTATTCCATTCTTTTCTCCCATACAGGGGATCAGCATCCAGATCTACCTTTTTCTCTGTGCTGGGAGTCTGCCTATCATTACATGTTTCCTCACTTTCAGCCCATCTGTTATGTTGGCTCCTTGCTAAGCCAGGCTGTTTGCTTTTATTACAGAATTCAGCCTTTTCTACATTCAGTCTGTCTTCAGTGAGTAATAAACTGCTGTTCTCATGCTGTAATGAGCTGGCATGAGTATTTGTGCCACATGGCTCCACATGCAAGTTTGAAACAGAACTACCCTGATACTTTTCTGGATGCCTCTCAGTTGCATGCTTCTCAGTGGTGATCAAATCGTTATTACTGGATTGATGATGTTCAGTATTTGTTATATCCTTCTCAGAAAACTCACAAGGAGCTGAAAATATACAAAAATAACAAAGTACTCAAAAACTGAATTGCCATTAAAAAAATACATACTTAATACAACTTGGAGGTGGAAATCAACCAACTGGCTATATTTAGAGAAACTAACCTCATGAACTACCAAGCATACTGAGGATGTAGCTCATACTTTTCATTTAATTCCTATTTACCTAGATTATTTCCACTTAAGATCCATTAAATTGTTAAATTCAGAATTTTCCCTATACAAAAACCACAACTTCTATTTCTCTAATGTCTAAGAGTGAATGAAAAGCAGACTGGTCATCAGAAAACTGGTTCTGATGTACTCTAAGGATCACTGGCCATTAAGTCTACTTAATACTCTGTTCTACCTACAGACTTACCACTCCCTATATTTAAAAACCAGTAGACAAAAGATGAAATGCAAATACATCAATTAAAAGTAAAGGGCAGGCCAGGCACAGTGGCTCATGCCTGTAACTGCAGCACTTTGGGAGGCCAAGGTGGGCAGACTGCTTGAGTCTAGGAGTTTGAGACCAGCTTTTATAGAGACCTCTCTCTAGAAAACCACAAAAAATTAGCGAGGTGTGGCGGCATGCGCCTGTAGTCCTAGCTATTCAGGAGGCTGAGGTGGGAAGATAGCTTGAGCCTGGGAGGTGGAGGTTGCAGTGAGCCGAGACTGCACCACTGCACTCCAGCCTGGGCAACAGTGTGAGACGCTGTCTCAAAAAAAAAAAGTAAAGGGTAACAATCAGTTATGGAAGGTCTTATTAGAGCTACATTAGTGTATTACCGTTGAAATTTAATGGGCCATACCATGACACTTGACAAAGAATGATACTCTAACTCTGCCAAGAGATTTTGTGGATTGTAAAGGTCCCAAGTGGTCTTCAGAATAATCTAATTACAGTACAGTATCTCCCTACTCTCTCTTCAGTGCCTGTTAAGTTAGGAAAACTTGCCATTACCCTTTTTTGCAGAATCCAAACTGGTTTCATCCCTGGTTCCTTGAGGGGTGATTTGTAACAATTCTTGATCTCCCACACTATAGGGAAAAGACAGAAGTCCTAATGAGAAACACTAGTAATATGCATGCAGAACTGTCAAATGATCAAGATCAAATATTTTAGCTCTTTCAGTTGCAGAAAGCCAACCAATCTTATTCACTTATTGAAAGCTACTCTCTTCTTTAGAAAATTCTAGTTGAAATGGAATGGTTGCCAGGTGTGGTGGCTCACGCCTGTAACCCCAGCACTTTGGGAGGCCGAGGTGGGTAGATCACTTGAGGTCATGAGTTCAAGACCAGCCCAGCCAACATGGTGAAACCCCATCTCTACTAAAAACACAAAAATTAGCTGGGTGTGGTGGCGCGTGCATGTAGTTCCAGCTACTCGGGAGGCTGAGGCAGGAGTATGGCTTGAACCCGGGAAGCGGAGGTTGCGGAGAGCTGAGATCATGTCACTGCACTCTAGCCTGGGCAAGGGAGCAAGACTCTGTCTCAAAAAAAAAAAAGAAAAGAAAAAGAAAGAAAGAAATGGAATGGAATGGCCAATTAGCCGGGTGTGGTGGTGTGCGCCTGTAGTCCCAGCTACTTGGGAGGCTGAGACAGGAGAATTGCTTGAACCTGGGAGGTGGAGGTTGCCATGAACTGAGATTGCGCCACTGCACTCCAGCCTGGGGTGACAGAGCGAGACTCCGTCTAAATAAAAAAAAAGAAAGAAAAAAAAGAAATAGAATGGTCAAAGATCGAGGACACACAGTCACAAAAATCAGAACAGTAGTGTAGAACATTGATTTATGGACATGCAAATGAAAGCCAAAATTTAAATGACAGCCAAAAGATAGTTTTTAAAAACACTTAAAAGTATATCTTAATGACAGGCAGAAGCAAGGATATCTAAACAAAGGGAACACTAGGATTGCAAATAACCCAAACAGAATGCAAACCACCACTTTGCTACATTACTTTCTGTGCTGCTTTTCAGTCTAAAAATCACTTGCTTCCAATTATGAGATTAGGGAAGTCATTTGCAAACGAAAACTGACAATATCATGCCTGTAATCCCAGCACTTTGGGAGGCCAAGGCGGGTGAATCACTTGAGCTCAGGAGACTGAGAACAGGCTGGCCAACATGGTGAAACCCGGTCTCTACTAAAAATACAAAAATTAGCCAGGCATGGTGGCGCATACCTGTAATCCCAGCTGCCCTGAAGCCTGAGGCAGGAGAATCACTTGAACCAGGGAGGCAGAGGCTGCAAGTGAGCCGAGATTGTGCTATTGCACTCCAGTCTGGGTGACACCGTGAGACTTCATCTCAAAAAAAAAAAAAAAAAAAAAAAAAACCTTGGGCCAGGCACAGTGGCTCACTCCTGTAATCCCAGCACTTTGAAAGGCTAAGGCAGGTGGATCACGAGGTCAGGAGTTCCAGACCAGCCTGACCAAAATGGTGAAACTCTGTCTCTACTAAAAATACAAAAATTAGTCGGGCACAGTGGCGCGTGCCTGTAATCCCAGCTACTCAGGAGGCTGAGGCAGGAGAATCACTTGAACCCGGGAGGCGGAGGTTGCAGTGAGCCAAGATCATGCCATTGCACTCCAGCCTGGGTAACAGAGCAAGACTTTGTCTTAAAAAAACCAAAAAACAAAACAAAAAAAAACCAACTTAGGGTCAAGCAGTAATTCCTAAGGAAGGTAGGTAACATAGTTGGGGGCTGCTTGCAGATTGTTATATAACTTATAGACAAAGCTTGAAAGATAAGTGGAAATAAGGGACAGAAAGAGTTGAAAATGAAGTCCTGGAACATTTTCATCAGTCACAATTACTGCTGTGTCAACATTATTGTACATGAGGAACTTAGAGAACAACAATCTGCTGGAAGCAACTATGTGCAAAGTTCTACTGTTGTCCTAAATTCCTCTGGACAGTGCTAAATCAAACAAACAACAAGGGTATTTTCTCCACTACAAAATGAGAGGACTAAACTAGATGATCTCTAAGGTTTCTTCCAATACCATGATTCTATCTAGAGAAACACCAGCCTACTTGAGGGAGGAAGGTGAGAGAAGGGAGAAATTCAGAAAGAAAGAAAACGAACAAAAAAACTGTGGGGTATGCTTAGCACCGAGTGATGAAAAAATCTGTACACCCAATCCCAAGTTGTATGTTTACCTATATAACAAACCTACACATGTATCCCTGAATCAAAAATAAAAGTTAAAATATTTTTAAAAAGAGAGACATCAACCCTTAATATTAACTAAATAGGAAAATACAAGCTTCATGGAAAAAGGTTCTCTTTGACTCACCTGCAGTAAGTTTTCTTATTAATTGTATCTTCAGAAGAATCAGATCCTAAAAAATTTCCCCCGAAAAAAATCGATAAAAGGTTTCTTAATTAAAAGGGTTAAACAAAAAATGTACTTGTTGAAAAACAGATAAATTCATCTATAAATATTTACTGAGCATCTACTATGTGGCAGGCACAATGCTAGTTAAGTCAGTATGTAATACAGAGAAGTGGTTAAAAGCACAGGCTCGGCCAGGCATAGTGGCTCTCGCCTGTAATCCTAGCACTTTAGGAGGCCAAGATGGGTGGATCATTTGAAGTTAGGAGTTCCAGGCCAGCCTGGCCAATGGGGTGAGACACTCTCTCTACTGAAATAAAAAACAAAAACAAACACAAACAAACAAAGCACAGGCTCTGATGCCTAATTTCCTAGGTCTGAATCATGGCTCAGCCACTTACTAGCTTTACTACATTGGAAATGTTTCAGAACCTCTCTGTGCCTTAATTTCCTCATCTGTAAAATAAGTATAATAGTAACAATCTCAGAGGTCTGACAAGCATCTAAATGAGTTATACAAGAAAAGCACAATAGTGCCTGGAATCTAGTTAAGTGCTTATAAATATCACTAGTATCACTATTTTTACAATATCTGTTGTCTAGGAATTTATGATCATAAGGGTGGAAAACAGTTAAGTGTTAAGATGGTGGTGCCTGGGACGTCAAAAGATGGCTACCCTTTTTAATTAAAAATATATTCTAAAAAATAACCCAATTAGAGAGCCCAGTTTGAATTCGGAGCTCAGCTCTTTTTTTTTTGGAGATGGGGTCTCGAATCTGTCACCCAGGCTGGAGTGCAGTGGGATGATTTATAGCTCACTGCAGCCTCAAACCTCTGGGCTCAATCTATCCTCTCACCTCAGCCTCCTCAGTAGCTAGGACTACAGATGCACACCACCACACCCAGCTAATTAAAAAAAAAATGTTTTTTTGTAGAGATGAAGCCTTGTTATGTTGCCCAGGCTGGTCTCAAACTCCTGGCCTCAAGCAATCCTCTGCCACTGCTGAGATTACAGGTGTGAGCTACTATGCTGGCCTCAGCTCTTCTTTTTATAATTTTTAATAGGTTTAAAAAATTATTATTTTTTAAAATTATCATTATTATTTTGAGATGGAGTCTCACTCTATCACCCAGGCTGGAGTTCAGTGGTGTGGTCTTGGCTTATTGCAACCTCCGCCTCCTGGATTCAAGAGATTCTCCTGCCTCAGTCTCCTGATTAGCTGGGATTACAGGCATGTGCCACCACACCCAGCTAATTTTTTTTGTATTTTTAGTAGAGAGGGATTTCACCATGTTGCCCAGGCTGGTCTCAAACTCCTGACCTCAGGTGATCTACCTGTCTCGGCCTCCCAAAGTGCTGGGATTACAGGCGTGAGCCACCGCATCTGGCCAAAAATTTATTATTATTTTAAAAATAGAGGCCAGGCGCAGTGGCTCAAGCCTGTAATCCCAGCACTTTGGGAGGCTGAGGAGGATGGATCACAAGTTCAGGCGATCAAGACCATCGTGGCCAACATGGGGAAACCCTGCCTCTACTAAAAATACAAAAATTAGTCGGGCGTGGTAATGCACGCTTATAGTCCCAGCTACTCAGGAGGCTGAGGCAGGAGAACTACTTGAATCCAGGAGGCAGAGGTTGCAGTGAGCCGAGATCATGCGACTGCACTCCAGCCTGGACAACGAAGCAAGACTCCATCTCAGAAAAAAAATAAAATAGAGACAGGGTCTCCCTGTGTTGGCCAGGCTGGTCTTAAACTCCTGGACTCAAGCAATCTTTCTGCCTTGGCCTTCCAAAGTGTTAGGATTATGGGCATGAGCTGCCCTGCCGGCCAAGATTCAGCTCTTCTTAAAAGGCTTCCTCATCTAGTACAGTTTATCTTGGATCTCTTTAAATACTGTAGCAATCCATCATGTTTTTTCTTACTGCTACTCTCCATCTTTCCAAAACACATTTAAAACCAGATATTCTTTCTCTTGCTCGCCCCCACCCCGCCTTTTTTTTTTGAGATGGAGTCTCACTCTGTCGCCAGGCTGGAGTGCAATGGTGCGATCTTGGCTCACCGCAACCTCTGATTCCTGGTTCAAGCGACTCTCTTGCCTCAGCCTCCCGAGTAGCTGGGATTACAGGCACGTGCCACCACACCCAGCTAATTTTTGTATTTTTAGTACAGACGGGGTTTCACCATGCTGGCCAGGATGGTCTGGATCTCCTGACCTTGTGATCCACCCACCTTGGCCTCCCTAAGTGCTGGGATTACAGGTGTGAGCCACCACACCCAGCCTCTTGCTCTCTTTTTAAGTAAGATTCTTCAAGGTGGGAACTGCATCTTTTACATTATTTATAACTCACCATAGGGCTCATAAAATTCACTTCCCATAGCTGCCTACCACAAATATAAATTATGACCAAGATTTTTAGCAAAACTGTAAGAAAAGCAATCCGGCAATTATTAAATGCTTAAAAAATCTGAGACCCTTACCCAAGTCAATGTAGACAGACTTATTTTGAGGTTGTATCCGTTGCTTTGTCCTCAGAGATCTCACAATTCCAGGGTTAGAGAGTTCGACACTGAGACTGGTTTCCTGCTAAACAAGTATGTTAAGAATGGTCAAGCAATCGTTGGCCAGTGTCTGTGCTTTTCCTCCTGAAGAGAAACTTGACACCATGGACAAAATAAATTGACCATCATCAGTCAGCTAACATGTATGATGCCTGGAAAAATGCCCAGAAAATTACACACTAAAATGTTGGGGCTGGGAGCAGTAGTTCATGCCTATAAACCCAGCACTTTGGGAGGCTAGGCAGGATTGCTTGAGGTCAGAAGCGCCAGACCAGACTAAGCAACAGAGTGAGACCCAGTCTCTAAAAAATAATAGTAGTAGTAAATAATAGTGACAATAAAATGTCTGGAGTACGTGTGATTTGAATATTTTTTCTATCTGTTGTTTTTTTCAAAACTGATTATTTATGTGATTTTTTGAAGTATTAATATAGCATATTCTGAAGCTGATACTTGATATACATTCCAATCACATCTGATAACTTTTTTTTTCTGGGGGGGGTGGACAGAGTCTTGCTGTCACCCAGGCTTGAGTGCAGTGGCACAATCTCAGCTCATTGCAACCTCTGCCTCCAGGGTTCAAATCATTCTCCTGCCTCAGCCTCCCAAGTAGTTGGGATTACAGGTCCTGCTACCATGCCTGGCTAATTTTTGTATTTTTTGTAGAGATGGGATAGAAAAAGAAAGAAAATGGTTTTACCAAGGTAGGATTTTCGGGTTCACTCTGTCGAAGTCTTTTGGCACGATTTCTGTAGCCCATACTTTGGATGATAGAAAATTCATCTTTTAGATGTTCAGGAGAGTTATTTTCCTTTTTTGCAAAATTATAACTGTTTGCAACTGTAAATTGCAAGGGAAAACATTGTTTGCAGTTAGAGAAAAATGTATGAATTATAATCAAAGAAGCCAAGAGAAACCCTATATATGCTCTTTTTTGTGTTAAGACAATGCATTAGGTAACCTATGATTTAAAAAAAAATCAACTGGTAATTCTACTCCTAGGAAACAAGCAAAAACAAATACATAGACCATTCAAAGTTATCTGGAGTCCTTGTTTTCTACCTTAACACTAACAAATTTGTCTATCAATACTGTATTTCACTAAGCTAAGACGCCAACAATGTCAGTTGCACTATTATTTTCTGTATTACTAAGAAAGAAAGCACATACATTAAACAAATGACACATCATCAATAGTAAAATGCTCCCAATTTCAGAGATGCTAACGTGAAAAATGTGCACCTTAGGATTAACAACACAGGGTGTGAGACCAGTGGGAGTAATTTTTAAAAAACAGATTATAGAGCCAGGCGTGGTGGCTCACACCTGTAATCTCAGCACTTTGGGAGGCAGAGTTGGGCAGATCACGAGGTCAGGAGATCAAAACCATCCTGGCTAACACGGTGAAACCCCGTCTCTACTAAAAATACAAAAAATTAGCTGGGCATAGTGGTATGTGCCTGTAGTCCCACATACTCGGAAGGCTGAGCCAGGAGAATTGCTTGAACCTGGGAGAAGGAGGTTGCAGATCACACCTGGGTGACAGAGCAAGACTCCATCTCAAAAAAAAAAAAAAAAAAGATTAGAGATACAGAACTAAAATTAACCTAGACTAAAAAGGTCTTATCACCACATCATAGAAAATAATTGTGCAAACTTACTGAGTTTTCATAGACAGCACTTGAATGTCAGTCTTGGGCTATTCCATACTTACACTGCAAACCTGTGTCAAGCTCAAAAGCGTGAATGATTTTCAATAGTTCTTCAACAAGTTGACTAAATCTTGTACTTTCCTGTAGGCTTCTGAAATTAAATTGTTTGAGAAACACCCTCAGCAAGTGATTATCAACTTTTTAAAGACACTAAAATAAGAAAAGACATGTAAACAAAAATAAGATGCAGCAACAGTAGAACACCTCTATAATCAATACATCATTGACATCCAAATAAACCATGTGGCAGTACTGATGGTTTTAGTAACGTTTTGTCATTCATTGAAGTCTACCAAACGCCTAAAATTATCTGATATAATACTGCCCTAAATCCATAGCAGATATAAATCCACCGCATAGAAAACTAGAGAACTTATTTAAAATTTAGAGACAGGATCTTGCTCTGTTGCATAGGCTAGCATGTAGTGCCACAATCATAGCCCACTGCAGCCTGAAACTTCTGCATTCAAGCTATCCTCCCCTACAGCCTCCCAAGTAGCTAGGACTATGGGGATATGCCACCATGTCCTATGGTGCCCAGACTGATCCCAAACTCCTGGCCTCAAGCGATAATCCAATCTCAGCCTCCCAGAGTGCTAGGGTTTTAGGCAAGAGCCATCACACCCTGCTGAGATTACTGTTCTTAACATCTGAACCCCACCCAATCCCTCATTGTTAGTTCTGCCTCTCAAGGGTTTCTGTCAAATTATGGTTATATTTCTTTGAAAACACAAATAGATAACAATGTCCAAAGGAAGACTTGGGTTTAGTAAAGTGGAATTAAAACATCATTCATTCATTCCTTTAAGCATCTGAGTGCCTACTATGTACCAAACTTCAGAGAAAGTGTTAATTAAGACAGACAAAGTTACTACTCTAATAGAATTTATCTTGTGGCAGAAGAGATACACAATATATAAATATATTTTGTTTGTCTAAATTATTAGATAGAAACACAAACCTTTAATCCCAGCACTTTGGGAGGCCCAGGCAGGCAAATCACCTGAGCTCAGGACTTACCAGCCCGGGCAATGTGGCGAAACCTCATCTCTATAAAAAAATACAAAAACTGGCTGGGCATGGTAGTATGCGCCTGTAGTTGCAGCTACTTGGGAGGCTAACGCAGGAGGAGCCCGGGAGGTGGAGGCTGCAGTGAGCCAAGATCACACCACTGCACTCCAGCCTGGGCAACAGAGCAAGACCTTGTCTTAAAAAATAAATAAATAAAAAGAAACACAGTGAAAAAAAATAAAAAGATTAGCAGACAATTGGGGCAGGGCGATAGAGCCCTATTTTACATAAGTCTGCAAGTTCTTACACTATTTAGAAGCATTAGAGAAAGACAGTAAGTTTCTAATACCTGTATAAGGCAGATGGCCCATAAAACTTTCAGGAAAATAACTCTGGAAATAATTTACTGTCTGCTAAAAACTCTTTTATAAATTTGTCTACCGATGAATGGTTTTGTAGGAACACATGCTATGTTATTAAATAATTTCTACTTTTTCCTACTGTTGCTGCTTTCAACCTGCCATAATGACCCAAATTATATACCTTTTTGTTATATCATTCTTACACAAAGGACACTGTGAAGGCCCTTTCTTCTGGTTAAGAAGTTTCAGCATGCAAAATCTATAAATTATAAAGAAAGAAAGAACAATTCAAGTTACTTCCTTTTGTAGAGAGAATACTCAAAAGGCAAATAGCCATGAAAAGATAATCTCACAACTGCCCTTAAGAGCCATTTAAAAAGTAATGGCAGGTGAATTACAACCAATAGTTTCCTAATTGTTTTTAGATGCTGCATAAGCAAAAACCTAAACTACATAAGCAATGATCTATGAAAACTGAACTTACATGCATATGGCTTACTGTTATGATAACATAAAACTTATTAAAAGTTAATATGGCATATTTAATGATATATTCATAATTATTTCATGCTGCATAATCAAATATAAATGGTAAGTAGTTCATGTAAGATGACTATAATTAGTTTAAAATCTCACCACCTCACCACAAAGCTATAGTAATCAAGACAGTGTGGTAACAGCATAATAGACATATACATCAATAAAACAAAATTGAGAGTATAGAAATAAACTCATACATATATCTATGATCAAGTGATTTTCAACAATAATAAATATCAAGACAATTTTTATTTTTATTTGTTTGTTTGTTTTTGAGACAGAGTTTCGCTCTGTTGCCCAGGCTGGAGTGCAGTGGTACAATTTTGGCTCAATGCAAATTCCATCTCCCTGGTTCAAGCGATTCTCCTGTCTCAGTCTCCCGAGTAGCTGGGATTACAGGTGTGTGCCACCATGTCCAGCTAATTTTTTTTTGTATATTTAGTAGAGACAAGGTTTCACCATGTTGGCCAGGCTGTTCTCAAACTCCTGACATCAAGTGATCCACCTGCCTTGGCCTCCCAAAGTGCTGAGATTACAGGCATGAGCCACTGTGCCTGGCTAATTTTTATTTTATTTTTAAATTATTACTATTATTATTATTTGAGACAGAGTATCACTCTGTCACTGAGGCTGGAGGGCAGTGACACAATCTCGGCTCACTACAACCTCCACCTCCTAGGCTCAAGCAATTCTTTGGCCTCAGCCTCCTGAGTAGCTAGGATTACAGACATGCACCACCACGCCCAGCTAATTTTTTGTATTTTTAGTTTCACCATGTTGGCCAGACTAGTCTTTAACTCCTGGCCTCAAACTGATCCACCTGCCTTGGCCTCCCAGAGTACTGTGAGCCACTGCTCCCAGCCCCAAGATGACTGAATGGGAAAATAACAGTTTTTGGTTTTTTAAACAAATAGTGTTGGGAAGAGTATACCCACATGTAAAAGAATGAAGTTATAGTCATATCTCACTCCAAATAACAAAAGTAAATTCAAAGTGGATTACAGCCGGACACCGTGGCTCACACCTATAGTCCCAGCACTTTGGGAGGCCAAAGTGGGTGGAACATGAGGTCAGGAGATCGAGACCACCCTGACCAACATGGAGAAACCCCATCTCTACAAAAAACACAAAAAATAAGCCAGGAGTGGTGGCACATGCCTGTAATCCCAGCTACTCAGGAGGCTGTGGCAGGAGAATTGCTTGAACCTGGGAGGCAGAGGTTGCAGAGAGCCGAGCTCACACCATTGCACTCCAGCCTAGGCAACAAGAGTAAAACTCTATCTCAAAAAAAAAAAAAAAAAAGTAAAAAAGTGGATCATAGACCAGAAGTAGAGAGAGCAACGGAGATGATAATTAAAAGCAGCGATTCACTCATACAGTCAATATCTACATATTTACTACACGACTGGTACTATTCTAGCTGGAGGAGATTCAATAGAAAAGCAAAATAAGGCCGGGCGTGGTGGCTCATGCCTGTAATCCCAGCACTTTGGGAGGCCAAGGCAGGCAGATCACAAGGTCAGGAGATCGAGACTAGCCTGGCTAACATGGTAAAACCCCATCTCTACTAAAAATACAAAAATTAGCCAAGCGCAGTGGCGCACGCCTGTAGTCCCAGCTACTCAGAAGGCTGAGGCAGGAGTACTGCTTGAACCCAGGAGGTGGAGGTTGCAGTGAGCCGAAATCATGCCTCTGCACTCCAGCCTGGGCAACAGAGCGAGACTACATCTCAAAAAAAGAAAAGAAAAATAAGATCCTGCAAAATAAAACATAAAGGACATAATATTCTGGTGAAGGGGGTGACTAGGTAGGGAGTGAACAGCAGACACTGACAATGAAGAGAGCCAGGAAAGAAAAGATTAAAGGGGCTTAAAAAAAGTCATTGGGGCTGCGCATGGTGGTTCATGCCTGTAATCCCAGGACTTTGGGAGATGGGCGGATCAATTGAGGCCAGAAGTTCAAGACCAGCCTGGCCAACATGGTAAATCCCTGTCTCTAATAAATATCCAAAAATTAGCTGAGCACCACTATGGTGGTGCACCGGTAGTCGCAGATACTCGGGAGGCTGAGGCAGGAGAATTGTTTGAACCTGGGAGGCGGAGGTTACAGTGAGCCAACATCATACCACTGCACTCCAGCCTAGGCGACAGATTAAGACTCTGTTTCAAAGGAAAAAAAAAAAGGCATTGGGAATGGTAAGATAAGACACTTAGAAAATACTTTTTACTAGCCAGGTAATTTAACATTTATTACCCTCTATTGGCCAGGTGCAGTGGCTCATGCCTGCAATCCCAGGAGGCCGAGGCAGATCACTTGAGGATAGGAGTTTGAGACCAGCCTGGCTAATATGGTGAAACCCTGCCTCTACTAAAAATACAAAAAAATTAGCTGGGCGTGGTGGCGCATGCCTGTAATCCCAGCTATTTGGGAGGCCGAGGCATGAGAATCGCTGGATCCCGGGAAGGTGGAGGTTGCAATGAGCCAAGTTCATGCCACTGTACTCCAGCCTGGGCAACAAGAGTGAGACTCTGTCTCAAAAAAAAAAACAGACAAAAAAAACACACACACGCATACACACACAGAGGCCAGGCACAGTGGCTCACACCTGTAATCCCAGCACTCTGGGAGGCTAAGGCGAGTGGATCATGAGATCAAGAGATCGAGACCATCCTGGCCAACTAGGTGAAGCCCCATCTCTATTAAAAATACAAAAAAAATTAGCTGGGTGTGGTGGCGTGCACCTGTAGACCTGGCTACTCAGGAGGCTGAGGCAGGAGAATCACTTGAACCTGGGAGGTGGAGGTTGCAGTAAGCCAAGCTCACTGCAGCTTTGAACTCCTGCCTTAAGTGATCCTCCTGCCTTGGCCTCCCAAAGTGCTGGGGTTATGGGCAGGAGCTACCACATCAGGTCCTTAATCTTTTTGTAAATCACTGTAATAGTATAGAATGTTCAGCATTTGTTACTCAAGGTGACGGGGAAAACATAAAGTTATAAATAAACAGAGTTCATTCCAGAAAGATTCTCATCCAGAGAAACTGAAAGCCCCAGCACTTAAAAGGTTACCTTCAGCTATCTGTAATAAATACTGGAACTTTGAGTGTCACTCATGTCGCCCAGGCTGGAATGCAGTGGCGGGATCTTGGCTCACTGCAACCTCCGCTTCCAGGGTTCAAGCAATTCTCCTGCCTCAGCCTCCTGAGCAGTTGTGACTACAGGCATGCGCCATCACACCCAGCTAATTTGTCTTTTTAGTAGAGACAGGGTTTCACCATGTTGGCCAGGCTGGTCTCAAACTCCTGACCTCAGGTGATCTGCCCTCCTCGGCCTCCCAAAGTCCTGGGATTACAGGCCTGAGCTACTGTGCCCGGCCAATACTGGGACTTTTTAACTTTTCATTTTTTGAGACAGAGTCTCACTCTGTCACCCAGGATGGAGTGCAGTGGCACAATCTTGGCTCACTGCAACCTCTGTCTCCCAGGTTCAAGCAATTCTCCTGCCTCAGCCTCCCAAGTAGCTGGGACTACAGGCGTGCACCACCACACCCCGGCTAATTCTTGTATTTTTAGTAGAGATGGGGTTTCACCATATTGGCCAGGCTGGTCTTGAACTCCTGACCTCAGGTGATCCATCCACCTTGGCCTCCCAAAGTGCTGGGATTACAGGCCTGAGCCACTGCACCTGGCCTTATTTTTTGAAAGTACTGGTCTGTGAAGAAATTGGTCTATACCATAGGCAGTTTGAGAAGTACTGCTCTAGAGGCCACAAAGTTATTAAACTAAAAATTCTTGAAGTAGAGAGATAAAGTTGTGTTGTCTTGGCACATGTCCAGGGAGCAGGGGCTGAGGAATCAGATGGAAACTGCTGGGAACAGATCTAGGCCAGTAGGGTGACATGGGACAGGGAAAAGACAGTAGAAATGAGCTTCTGAATTCTTACTGAGAAAGAAGAATGGGAGGAAAAAGACAGAATTCAGAGGTAGGCACCAGCCAGTTGGCAGACTTGTGTTCAGGGGGTATCTCTCCAAAGGGACAGGTTTCCTTTAGCTTCAGCCAGCCCTCATTATCCTTAGAGCAGCAGCTGTTCTCTTTTTTAGCTTATGGAAACATCTTAAGAATCTAATGAAAATTATGGACTATCTTCCTAGAAAAATGTACATGGCCATAGTTTTGAATGCAATTTAAATACAATTCTAGGAAATTCATAAGGACTATTCATAAACCCCAAGTTAAGAACTCTAGAATTTAGCCGGGCACGGTGGCTCATGCCTGTAATCCCAGCATTTTGGGAGGCTGAGGTGAGAGGATCACCTGAGGTCGGGAGTTTGAAACCAGCCTGGCCAACATGGCGATACTCCGTCTCTACTGAAAATATAAAAAAAATTAGCCGGGCATGGTGGCACATGCCTGTAATCCCAGCTACTCGGGAGGCTGAGGCAGGAGAATGGCTTGAACCTGGGAGGTGGAGGTTGCGGTGAGCCGAGATCGCACCACTGCACTCCAGCCTGGGCAGTAAGAGCAAAACTCTGTCTCAAAAAAAAAAAAAAGCATTCTGGAATTTAAAAATTCCTGAAAGGATACAAAAGAAATTAATCATTGTGGTTGTCTGGGGAGGGGACAAGGAGGCAGGGGTTGTAGGATAAGAGGAAAATATACTTTGCATCAAATACCATTTTGTGTCAATAAACTTTTTACCAAGTACATAGTTTGTACCTGGTACCAGGTTATATACCAGGTCCTACCTAAATACTAAAAACAAATTAGTTGACATTTAAAGTAAGATGTGATCATAACTTAACATAAAGCAAAGGAGAAAGCCCACTTGTTCTACTAAATTATCTACTCTACTTTTTCTGAAATTCTTTCATTAAGAAACAAACATTTTCATCTCAAAGTCCAAGACCATCAAATACGTAAATATAACTTGAATCACTGCTGTGAATGAATTTCGGCCTAAATAGAAACTGTTATCAGGTCCTTTCCTGTCTTCACAATGATTTTGAAGCAGGCAAACACTGAACTTTAGAAGTGGGAATGCAGAAGGATATGCAGAAATGAACAGAAAGGAGAAACTGGGAAGGATGAAACACAGTTTGCTTATTTCACAACTGCTTGCAGTTTGCCTTCACTGGTGGACACAAAAAATACAAAATACTGTTCAAAGTGATTTTATATCCGAATAGATAATATATGTGAAAACTTGACTAGGAACTGTGATTACAACCAACTTATGATGACTGTATACTCTCTGAGAAAGAATGAAATAGAGTTGGATTTTTCTTTCTCACTTAATTGAAGAAACTAAAGATTTTATAAAGTTAGGTGTTTCCTGGGTTCTGAAGGACGAACACAAAAACATAATGGAGCCACAGAATACATTCAACTTACTTGCAAAATATGTGGTCACACTTTGTGGAGACAGGTTCCTTGATCAACTCCAGACTAGTAGTGTAGGGGGGAAAAAAGGAAAATAAATGAGGCTCAATAATTTATTTAAAAACATATATACTCTTAGTAAAGAAGTTCAACTTTGAGCTGTTATAACTGAATCAACATAAGGCTTCACATTCATTCAGTAAATATGTATTAAATGTCTGCTGTGCCAGGAACTAAGAATACAGCAGAGAATATGATCCTTACCTTCAGTGAGCTTTCAAACATCAAAACAGAAACTATATTGATCCCTTCAATACTCTATATTATCATCAGTGTTGAAAAAATTAGTTGATAATTGTTCATACTAATTCATTTCCAGTAATGTATCTTTCTGCACTGTCACTGTGGGTACACATCCAATATCTTAACTCTAAGCTCCATAAAGACAAAATTTTCAGCTTACATTTCTTTTGAATTCCTTCCTAGCATTTTTTTTTTTGAGTGTAAATGCCTTTTTAACTTAATATGGAAAATTTCAAGTAGTTAAAAATTTCAAGTAAATAAAATAATAAGATGAACTCTATGGACCATCACCCTGCCTCAACAACCATTAACTCATGGCCAATCTGTTTCATCCATATCCACTCCCACCCCAGATTATTTTAATTATTATTACTTTTAAGATGAGGTCTTGCTGTGTCGCCTAGGCTAGAGTGCAGTGGTGCTAACATAGTATACTGCAGCCTTGAACTCCTGGACTCAAGCTAATCCTCCCAGCACTGGGATTACAGGCATGAGCCATCATACTGGACCCAAGGGTTTTTTTTTTTTTTTGAGATGGAGTTTCACTTTTGTAGCCCAGGCCAGAGTGCAATGGTGCGATCTCACCTCACTGCAACCTCTGCCTCCTGGGTTCAAGCGATTCTCCTGCCTCAGCCTCCCAAACAGTTGGAACTACAGGCACGTGCCACCACACCCAGCTAATTTTTTGTGTTTTTAGTAGAGATGGGTTTCACCATGTTGGCCAGGCTGGTCTCAAACTCTTGACCTCAGGTGATCTGCCTGCCTCGACCTCCCAAAGTGCTGGGATTACAGGTGTGAGCCACCACGCCCAGCCCCAAATTCTTCCTTGTCATTTATTTTGAAAATTAAGTCATTTGAACTGTAGTTTCCTGCATTCTGGATTTTGCTGATTGTATAACCCCATAGTGAGGTTTAAAGTGTTCCTCTAGCCTTATTTCCTGTAGACTTTTAGGTTTAATCAAATTCAGGTTCAACTTTTTGGCAAGAACACTTTACAGATGATACTGTGTACTCCAGAAGGGGCATGATGTTTGGTATCAGATTACTTTGTAAAAACAGTGTAGTAAGTACTCACTAAAGGAAATTTAGAAAATAATAAGCTTAAGGCTGGGCATGGTGCCTCATACCTATAATATTAGCACTTTGGGAGGCTGAGGTGGGCAGATCACCTGAGCTCAGGAGTTCCAGACCATCCTGGCCAACAAGGTGAAACCTTCTCTCTACTAAAAATACAAAATAAGCCAGGCATAGTGGTGCATGCCTGTGGTCCCAGCTACTTAGGAGGCTAACGTGGAAGGATCACTTGAACCCTGGAGGTAGAGGTTGCAGAGTGAGCTAAGATCGCGCCACTGCACTCCAGCCTAGGTGACAGAGGAAGACTGTCTCAAAAGAAAAGAAAATAAGCTTAAAAAAAATAAAAACAACTTCCCATCCCTACCTGTCTATCTACAAAACCAAGGCCTTCCTGAGAGTAATTCATTTATTATACTAATATGACAAGTATTTATTAAGTATCTATTACTATATTCAAGTACTATTCTAGGAGATGGAAACATAGCAGTTTACAAAATAAAGCCTGCTCTCATAGAGCTCACATTCTAGTGTGGTAGACAGTTGATGCAGAATTAAAGAATATATGGGAATAAGTATATTAAAGAGAAAAAGCAAGCAGGGTAATGGGAAGCAGGGAATACAATGTGTATGTGGGGGGTGAGATGAGATGTACACAGGGAGAGTTAGGAAAGGCTTCATTGAGGTGAGACTGGAAAACAGCTTAATAATGTAAAGAAACACACCAACTGGGGGAAGAGCATTCCAGCAAAGAGGGAGCAGAGAAGGCAAACCCTGAGCTGGACCATGCCTGTGTATGCAGGACATCAGACAGGTCAAGGTGCTAAAATATAATAATCCAGGGGGATAGAGTAGGAAAAGACCATCAGAGAGGTAGCTGGTAACTTCTGGTAGGAACCTGAAGGCTATTTTAAAGTCTTTAGCTTGATTCTGGTCTTTTTAATTTTTTTTTTTTTTTTTTTGAGATAGAGTCTCACTCTGCTGCCCACGCTGGAGTGCAGTGGCACTATCTTGGCTCACTGTAACCCCTGCCTCCTAGGTTCAAGCAATTCTCCTGCCTTAGCCTCCAAAAGTGCCGGGATTACAGGTGTGAGCCACCATGCCTGGCTGTCTTTTTAATTTGTAATATTAATTTTTGTAGAGACAGGATCTCACTTTGTTGCCCATGCTGGTCTTGAATGCCTGGCCTCAAGCAATCTTCCTGCTTCAGCTTCCCAAAGTATCGGGCTTACAGGTATGAGCTACCATACCCAGCTGGCGTTTTGCTTTCTTCTGAATGTGAACTTTTTTGGGGGGGGGGCTGGAGTGCAGTGGTGTGATCTTGGCTCACCACAACCTCCGCCTACTGGATTCAAGTGATTTTAGTGCCCCAGCCTCCAGAGTAGCTGGAATTACAGGCACTTGCCTTCACGCCCAGCTAATTTTTTTTTTTTTTTTTTTTTTAGTAGAGATGGGGCTTCCATGTTGGCCAGGCTGGTGTCGAACTCCTGACCTCAGGTGATCCACCTGCCTCAGCCTCCCAAAGTGCTGGGATTACAGGCATGAGCCACTGAGTCCAGCTGAACCCCACCCCCTTTTTTTGTTTATTAGTTCTGTCCCTCTAGGGAAGAACCCTTTTTTCTGGGTTCACTTTGCTGCTCAGGCTGGAGTGCAGTGGTGTGATCTTGGTTCACTGCAACCTGTCTCTCAGGTTGAAGGGATTCTTGTGCCTCAGCCTTCTGAGTAGCTGGGACTACACGTGCATGCTGCTACACCCAGCTAATATTTTTGTATTTTTGGAAGGGAAGGGGCTTCGCCATGTTGCCCAGGCTGGTCTTGAACTCCTGACCTCAAGTGATCTACCCACTTTGGCTTGGATTACAAGCGTGAGCCACTACACCTGACCCTAAATGTGAACTTTTGAAACAGATTTTTTTGGTAAAAGTCCATGCAGGACATCAAAGAACAAGTAACCTGGTAGTGTGACAAGAATGTGGTTCTTTTCATTAAATATTTAACTTTTTAGAAAAGGATAAAAAGGGCCAGGTGTGGTGGCTGACACCTGTAATGCTAGCACTGTGGGAGGCCGAGGTGGGAGGATCACCTGAGGTCAGGAATTCGAGACCAGCCTGGCCAACATGGGGAAACCCTGTCTCTACCAAAACTACAAAAATTAGCCAGGCATGGTGGCACACGCCTGCAGTCCTGGCTACTCAGAAGGCTCAGGCAGGAGAATCACTTGAACCTGGGAGGCAGAGGCTGCAGTGAGCTGAGATCACACCACTGCACTCCAGCCAGCCTGGGTGACAGAGTGAGTGAGATTCCATCTCAAAAAAAGACAAAAAAAAAAAAAAAAGTTACAAGAAAAGCTCAAGGACAGTAACCTTATTGTGAAGGGTTTGATAATACAACTCTTGTAATCATGGGGTTCCTGACGGAGCACAGGGCAGTGGAAAGAAAAACACTGAACTAAGTCAGAAGGCTGGGTTTCTACTACCAGTTGTGTATATAAGCAGAGCCGCCTTGGGCTAACCACTCTACCTGAACCTCAGTTTTCTTCTGTGTCATTCGCCCTGCCAGTCTTCTTGGGAAAATGCTTCGCAACCTGAGATGACTTGTACCAATGTTGGTATTATTACTGGGACCAAACATGACTTTAAAAAGAAAAATAACCTTGACAAAGAAAATTCTAATTTGTTACTAAATCACTATTTCTGAGCTAAGCTACATTTCAAAGAAATTCTCCGTAAAAGAAAAATTGGATTCAGTTATGATACCAGATGGTTTTCATTCTCACCACTGACTCAATTCTGAAATAATTATATTTCAGTATGGTAATTATAATCCAAGCTATATAAACACACTGTAAACACAAACTTTGAACAGATGAAAACTTCAATATGTAAAAACGTAATGAATGCTGAAGGAAGAGTGTAAAAAGGAAATCGGAAAAAAATTAAAATGTTCCTCTTCTAGGTCCTGATGAGAGTAAATGTTTACTATAAAAATGATTCAAATATTTTAAACACTTTTCAAACCAGGCAATATTTTAGGCCTACTGTCTATTTGCATTTTAAGCTTCCAATACAGGTAAGTGACTGGAAAAAGCAGCTAGGTTTAGGTTGAAAAATAACCCACTGGGGTACACATTTTAGCAAATTATTCTGAAAATCAAAAATGTTACAGTCTTATGTAAAAAGTTACAAAGAACTACCAATTATCAGAAATAGCTGCCAGTAGTGACTTAAGAGACCAGCAGAAAAAATTTTTGTTTGAGAAACCTAAAGAAGCTGAAAACCTACCCTGTATCTACCACAAATAATACTGTTTCCAGCCATGATCAGGAATCGCATATTAAGACATAACTGCAAATTGTGCTATCCTGGGTACTGTATTAAAAGGAAGTGAAATACGATCCCCCACCTTAGAACTTTCCATAAAATGAGACTAAAAAACCATGAAAAATTAATGTAGGCCAGGCGTGGTGGCTCATGCCTATAATCCCAGCACTTTGGAAAGCCAAGGCAGGCAGATCACAAGGTCAGGAGTTTGAGACCAACCTGACCAACATAGTGAAACCACATCTCTACTAAAATTACAAAAATCAGCCGGGCATGGTGGCACATGCTTGTAATCCCAGACACTCAGGGGGCTGAGGCAGGAGAATCGCTTGAACTCAGGAGGCGGAGGTTGCAGTGAGCAGAGATTGTGCCATTGCACTCCAGCCTGGGCGACACAGCGAGACTCCGTCTCAAAAAAAAAAAAGAAAAAAAATTAATCTAACAGAAAACAGGAAAAAAGCAATGAAAAGCTAGAATACAGACAATAGTTGACTGAAAATAAAAATTTAGCATTAACTTTCATTCTTATATCTTTAATTTTTGTGTACGAGTTTTTACCTGATGGTTGAATTAGCCAGAACGAGAAAGAACATGCTATTTTTATGACTCTGTCCCATGGAAATGTAAACATAAATAGATCCAAATGCCACACTAGTGAGGATTTCTATGATCACTATGGTTGTCATGAATAAGTTTTGCGCTTTTTCAAAAGCAGTTTTTCCCTACAATGTCATTTCCTGCTTCTCTGGCTCTGATTTTCAATAAATTGATAAATTATAAATCTTGTTTTCCTCTGATTTTATTTATTTATTTATTTATTCTTTTGAGATGGAGTTTCACTCATTACCCTGGAGTACAATGTGGCAATCTCGGCTCACCACAACCTCTGTCTCCCAGGTTCAAGCGATTCTCCTGCCTCAGCCTCCCAAGTAGCTGGGATTACAGGCATGTGTCACCACACTGGCTAATTTTGTATTTTTAGTAGAGATGGGGTTTCTCCATGTTGGTCAGGCTGGTCTTGAACTCCTAACCTCAGGTGACCCGCCTGCCTTGGCCTTCCAAAGTGTTGCGATTACAGGCATGAGCCACCCCGCCTGGCCTTTCTATTTTTGTTTAGCTAAAATGCTGACCGGCAAGGGAGAGGATGGCTATTTATAAACCTTGTATCTCTCTAAAAGCACAATTTGCATTTTCCTTAATCTGATTAAGTTGACACCAAATATGAGAAACAACTTTCATAAAGAACAAAAGAAAATTTGCTTGAATTTACCCTTCTTATTGAGGGTAAGAGGCAATAGGTATAACTTTTCAACTTATTTTTTGAATGTTCCTATTAACCATCACCGTATTTTACAAAATCAAACTATCAAAGAACTAATTTAGTTCAGTTTATTATTTAATTTATTTGACAAACGCTTATTGAGTGGCAACGAGGTCCCAAGCACTGTTCTAACTACTGAAGATACAGATGTACGTAAACAAAACAAAAATCTCTGGCATCCTGGAGTTTACATTCTGTGGGAGTAGAGATAAAGGATGAATACATTATATAGAACGTCAGCTAGTAGTAAGTGTTATGGAGAAGCAGCAGGAATGGAGGATAAAGTGTGTGTTGGGGGTACTGTAATTTTAAATAGCACTGCATGGAAATGAAAGGTGGTATTTCAATCAAGAATTTCAAACTGTGGCTGGGTGCAGTGGCTCATGCCTGAAATCCCAGCACTTTGGGAGTCCAAGGTGGGTAGATCACTTGAGGTCAGGAGTCTGAGACCAGCATGGCCAACATAGTAAAACCCTATCTGTATAAAGAAATATAAAAATTAGCTGGGCATGGTGGTGCACACCTGTAGTCCCAGCTACTCTGGAGACTGAGGTGGGAGGATCACTTGAGCCTGGCAAAGTTGAGGCTGCAGTGAGCTGTGATAGTGCCACTGCACTCCAGCCTCCCGACAGAACTCCTGTATAAAAAAACCTCTATATTTCATTGTATGTAAATTATACCTCAATTCAAAAACAAAGTATGAATAGTACAGTCCCCCTCTTCCTTTTATAGATGAAGAAAAACAAAGGCTCACTCAGAGTCAGACTTGCTAAAGACTTTGATAACTTGCAGTATTCTTATTCAAATGTACACAGCCAGTTTCAGACAAAGCTTCTTCCAAAGACCTATTCCCTCAATGACACCAATCATCCATGATGTTTTTTTTTTTTGAGATGCAGTCTAGCTCTGTCAAGGCTGGAGTTCAGTGGCACAATCTTGGCTCACTGCAACTCAATTGCCTCCCAGGCTCAAGCGACTCCCCTGCCTTAGCCTCGTGAGTAGCTGGGATAATAGGCACACGCCACCATCCCCAGCTAATTTTTGTATTTTTAGTAGAGACGGGGTTTCACCACATTGGCCAGGATGGTCTCGATTCCTGACCTCATGATCCACCCACCTTGGCCTCCCAAAGTGCTGGGATTACAGGCGTGAGCCACCCGCGCCCAGCCTCATCCATTTTGCCATTTCAAGTGACAGAGGTGGTTTTAGAGCTAGAAGAAAGCCAAAATGCCATTTAATCTAAACTAGATTCCTGCCCCAGTGCAGACCAATCAAGACAGGGTCCTTGTCTTTCCTGGACTACAGGATTTGTGTTGAAGAGGAGAGGAGTGGGAGCGGCAGAGTGGATGAAGAACAAGGAGTCATTTTCTATATTTTTAAAGTTCTTCAGTTAAGAAAATCAGCAATTCCAATTGCCTAATCTTACTAGACAGGTCTTTTCCTCACTACTATGTAAGGTCAATTCTGTTCATTTGCATTGGAGGTAATCATACAGGAATCTCCAATTAATAACCTCATGTGTTCACTTACCAGATTGGACACTCTAAGATTTTCTGCATAGCATTAAGGACATTTTGTACTTCTTCAACACGAACAGCAGATAAATCCATTTCTTTCTGTTCCAATGAACTTTAACACATTAGAAAAACATATGTATTTATATTTTACAAAGATTTATAAAATGACAACTTCATTTTTTCATTTAAAAACAAGGTAAATTTAAGATTTCGAAGGTTTTAGAATATAAACCATAGAGCTAATAACAAAAGCCTTTATTTTTAAAGATTCTAGAAGTTGCTTTTTGTAATTAGACAACATAAATTCTGTATTTTTTCACATATCGCTTCTAACCCTTTGGGTCTTTTCCTTCTCCAAGAAAGAGAAAGCCACAGGGGGAGTGACTGACCGGGTAGGTGGTGGCAGCCTTAGCTTTCTCCAATGCTTCTGGCTGTTTTCTTCTTCTTGCATAAAACCGAAACCAACAACGACAAAACCAACATCAACCAACGCCTCCCCGCACCTGACCTTTCCTAGTGACCTGATCTCATCTCAAGATTCGCCTTAAGCACATCCCTGCCGGCAGCATCTGTTACTACTGACGCTCCTCTACTTCCCTCTGGGGCTTTATCAATATCACAAATGGATCCAGTTCTTAAGGGTTCTCCCTCCCACAAAATCCTGTCTCCTCCCCTTCCCAGATGTGTTCCTGTCACCTCTTCTTGGCAAGTTCCCATCCTCTCATATATACCAGCCGGTGGTTTTTCGTTTTTTTTTTTTTTTTGAGACAGTCTCGCTCTGTCGCCCAAGCTGGAGTGCAATGGCGCGATCTCGGCTCACCGCAACCTCTGCCTTCCGGGTTCAAGCGGTTTTCCTGCCTGAGCCTCCTAGTAGCTGGGATTAAAGGCGTGCACCACGACGCCCGGTTAATTTTTGTATTTTTAGTAGAGACGGGGTTCCACCATGTTAGTCAGGCTGGTCTCGAACTCCGTGATCCGCCCACCTCAACCTCCCAAAGTGCTGGGATTACAGGCGTGAGGCACTGCCCCCGGCCACCAGCCGGTGTTCTTATGGACACGTTGTTCCCCTCAAGGCACATTTCAGTTCCAATAACTAGGATTCCCCCTCGGACACACCGTGCCCCCTTCCTTATCCTCAGTGCTTCCCTCGCGACCTACAAACTGCCCCCCTCCCCAGGGTTCAAAACGCCTTACGCCTCTTAGGTTCCACCGTCTCCCCACCCCAGCCCAAAGAATACCTATTTGTTCTGCTTCGGAAATTCACTCTCGCCCGCCAGTCCCCCGGAGCATCCCTTGGGACCGTGTCCCTTTCCCGGGGTTCTATTACCTTTACCCAGAGCAGAACGTCCAGGCGTCGGGGCCTCTTGGGGCCAGGGGCCCAGTTATCTGAGAAACCTCACACCCTGTCCACCGTTCGGAAAGTCTCAGAGAGCTCACGCCGCGCAGTCGCAGTTTTAATTTATCTGTAATTCCCGCGCTTTTCCGTTGCCACGGAAACCAGCTGGTTACCACTGAGCAACAGCCTCTCAGAATTCAAGACGCATCAGAGGAAGGGCGAGACAGAAAGAGCCAAGCGTCTCTCGAGGCTCTGGATTGGCCACCCAGTCTTCCCCTGAGTGGCGTAAAAGAAAGAGACGGAAAAGGAAGCATTCTACCTGGGTTTGCCAGAAAGCGCCCGCCCTCTCTCCTCTACGCTAACACTTGCGGCTTATTACGTCATAGTAATTGCTGTAGGAAGGCCAGAATCGCTACCAGAGGCCTGAATGTGAGCGCAAGATAGTGTTCAAAGCAGTCGTAAGAGGTCCCATTCCCCGACTCTTTCCGCTCCAATGGAGGTCTCCTGTTTAGGTAAATAAAAGGATTTTGGGGGGGGGGGTGTTGGTGGTGGGAGAGAAGAACTACGATTTCCACCATGCATTGCGGAATGAAAGGCCTTCGCCACAGTGTTCCTTGAAAACTGTAGTCTTACGGAGAGGACCATCCAATTCCGAAGCGGGCACAATTCTCACGGAAATCCACTGGATAAATTGGAGACCTCCGAGCGCTTATACATGTCAACAGTTATGGATTGGAGTGTTGTTATGTTTTTGTATCTTGAGAGCGGAGACTAGGCCAAAAAAAGGATACCTACAACTCCTAGGAAGACTACAATTCCCATCCAGCCCCACGAGTCATCTAAGGTTAGTGGCCTATGGGAATGCAGGGGCTACAGAATTTGCCTGGGGAAGGGGAAATCCGTTCTGACCCACGTCTGCGCACTCGTAGTTCCGCCCCTCGGCCCCAATGTTTGTTATTGTTGTTCGGATACAGTTTGCTTCTGCCCCGCCCCCGTCGACACAATCTCCACCAATCAATGGGGTGGTCGTTTTGAGGGACAAGTGGCAAGAGCCAATCATCTTGGCGGAAGCTCAGAGACCAGGGGCCTAGTTACTGTCTTTATCCGCCATGTTAGGTTCACCGCCACAGGAATAGCGGCAGAGCTGGCTGCGGACGGTCTTTGCATTGGCCTCTGGCACGCGCCCCCCCGGGGGCGGGGAAGCTGGTAAGGAAGCAGCTGCGGTTACCTAGGGGTGGGGTCACGTCGCACTAAGAGGGTTTGGGGAAGTTCAAGGGAGGAATCCTGCGAAGAAGACGGGGCACTTTTTCCATGTGTCGGGACACTTAATCTTTTTAGTGACTGGATGAGAGAGCCCTTCTTGTTCAGAGGGACCGAGTGGACGAAAGTGCCAGAGAGTTGGAGGGTCTGTGGTTCAGAACATCCGGCTTCAACTGGTGGAAGGCCACGACTCCCCCAGTAGAAAGAAGGCCTAGGCAAAGAAATTGAGAGGGAGTCCTCGGAGTGGTGACACCGTCTTGGGAACATGGAGTTCTAGAAAACGATAACTGGAAGACTAGGATGAAGTCTGCAAGTAAAAATATGACACTACCCACACATCTTTCTCATCCCATCCTTCGTTTTTCGAGACCCTCTTAAAGCGATCCCTTTGGTTAGGGACCTTAGGTTTTGGAAAGACACTGTTTCTCCTTTTTGTCAAACACCCAGCTTTCAGGTCACACTTTTTTTATTTTATTTTTTATTTTATTGAGACAGAGTCTCGCAGTGTTGCCCAGGCTGGTCTTGAACTTCTGAGCTCAAGCAATCCTCCTGCCTGGGCCTCCCAAAGTGCTGGTATTACAGGCATGAGCCACCGCTCCTGTCCTCAGATCACATATTTTAAAGCTTGGATAACTGGCTTGTACAGGCCTCTGGTGGAGACAGTAATCAAAGCTCAGGTTTCCAGGTCTGTTTCATTAAAGGGATTTTGTTGAGGCTGGAAGAAAAGAAAATCGACATAGAGGAAAAGCTAACTTGTGTCAAGCAAAAGTGAGTCAGTGGCATGGACTTACAATAATGCCAGTTATGAAAGGCCTAGGACCCAGCTATCTGTTTATACTGGCTTTAGACCTAAGGGGCAGATGGGGTTAACCATAGCTTTGGTATTTACACAAGTTCAAGATTAATGTTCTTGCTGAAAAAACCTTTTTACATGTCAGCCAAAGATAGTTCCTTATGAAGATCGGGATATGGTCCAGCTAAGCTAGAATCTCCCACTTCCTGTTTTCTCTTAGTTGGCTGACCAGCTGGAGGAGCTCCAGAGTATCTAAATTAATTTCCAATTGTGTAATTTGAGAAAGAGAGGAAGATTCATTTCCTTAAGTGTGTTTCTTGAAGTTGGAAAGTGATATTTCAGAATATCCACTTTTGGCAGACTGAGTCAGTCACTTAATTTCCCTGACTTTGCCTAAGGTCCTGGGGGAATTGACAAAGATTCTGCCCAAATCTTAAGGACCCCAAGAATTACACTTCACATGAATGAATACTAGATGTCAGCAGGATTGTCGTTAAGACAGTAGTAGTATTTTGGTGGTGAACTTGATTCTAGGTAAAAACAAAGAATGAAAAAAATTGAAGGATAATTGTCTTAGGGTTTCAGGAAAGTGCCTGATCTTCACAGAGTTCAGAGTCCTTAAAATGACAGTCTTAATTGTAGTGTTTTACAGGGCAATGCATTACATCGTGGAAAACAGTACAGGTTTATGGTTCTACAGATTGGTTTATGTTAAAAAATTTTTTTTAATTTAACTTAATTTTTTAAGGAAATGGGGTCTGACTTTGTTTCCCAGGCTGGTCTTGAACTCCTAGGCTCATGATCCTCCTGCCTCAGCCTCCCAAAGTGCTAGGATTACAGGTAGGAGCCACTACACCTGGCCAATTTTTTCTTTCTTTTTTTATTTTTATTTTTGAGACAGACTCTTGCTCTGTCACCCAGGTGGGAGTGCAGTGGCATGATCTTGGGTCCCTGCAACCTTGCCTCCCAGGTTCAAACAATTGTCATGCCTCAGCCTCCTCAGTAGCTGGGATTACAGGCCTGTGCAACCACACCCACCTAATTTTTGCATTTTTAGTAGAGACAGGGTTTCACCACATTGGCTAGGCTGGTCTCGAACTCCTGGACTCAAGCGGTCTGCCTGCCTCTGCTTCCCAAAATGCTGGGATTAAAGGCATGAGCCACTGTGCCGCGCTTACCTGAGTTGGGAGTTCGAGACCAGCCTGACTAACATGGAGAAACCCCGTCTTTATTTAAAAAAAAATAAAAAGTTAGCTGGGCATGGTGGCACATGCCTGTAATCCCAGCTACTCGGGAGGCTGAGACAGGAGACTCACTGGAACCCAGGGGGCGGAGGTTACGGTGAGCCATGATCATGCCATTGTAGTCAAGCCTGGGCAATGAGTGAAACTCAGTCTCAAAAAAAAAAGAATTGTTAATTTCTTAGGCATGCTAATGGTATCTAGACGGTTTTTTAAAAATACTTATTTTTTAGAGGTACATACTCAATTATTAATGGCTAAAAGGATGGATGTCTATCAAAATAATCTAGTAGGGAAAGAGTATTGCTGTAACCCTTTAGTTATAGCAAATTCGTCCTGAGTTGGTAATTATGAAAGAAGCTAGCTTATGGGTCCATAGGGATTCATTGTATTATTCTCTCTACTTTCGTATAGGTTTAAATTTTCCCATAAAAATATTTTTTAAAATAGGCTGGGTATGGTGGCTCACCCCCTGTAATCCCAGCACTTTGGGAAGCCAAGAGGGGCGAATCATTTGAAGTCAGGAGTTTGAGACCAGCCTGGCCAATACAGTGAAACCCTGTCTGTACCAAAAGCACAAAAATTAGTTGTCGTGGTGGTATGCACCTGTAGTCCCAGCTACTCTGGAGGCTGAGGCAGGAGAATTGCTTGAACCCAGAAGGCGGAGGTTGCAGTGAGCCGAGATTGTGCCACTGCACTCCAGCCTGGGCAACAGAGCGAGATTCCGTCTCAAAAAAAAAAATACATAGTAACTTGGATGGAAGGTTTTGAATGCTACCTCTGTGTAGTTTCTTGGCTAGTATTTTGGCCTATAAATTGTTAAAACAGATAGAAAACCTAGGTTCTCAAGTTAGGGAAAGCCTCCTGCAAGAAAAATGTAGAACGTCACTCTCAAGTCAAACAAGAATACAAGTTCCCTGAGGGCATCTCTTACCCATCTTGGTATCTCCTGCTACTGGTAAGTATTTGTTTAATCAAGCTGTCATCGTAAAGTACTGGTAAATATTTAAGGATTTTACAAATGCTAGATGATTTCTGAGAATATGGTCAAAATTTAAATACTCTCAGCATACTTTCATTTCTTTTTTTTTTTTTTTGAGACAGAGTCTTGCCCTGTTACCCAGGCTGGAGTGTGGTGCGATCTCGGCTCACTGCAGCCTCCACCTCCCGGGTTCAAGCAATTCTCCTTCCTCAGCCTCCGGAGTAGCTGGGATTACAGGTGGGCATCACCACGCCCGGCTAATTTTATTGCATACTTTTATTTCTAATGTGGAAGTTCCTAATAACTTTAAGAATAATTTTTGTGACTTAAGTACAAGTCTTTATGGCATGGTTTTAGCCTATCTTTCTTTTTTGAAACAATTCTTATTTTACAGTGATGGTAAGTTCCATAAGAGCCAGGACAGTGTTTCTCTTATTCATCATTATGTCTCCCAAGCCTAGACCATATTGGATCCTCACAAGTATTTGCTGAGTGAACTTTTTTTTTTTTTTAAGACAGGCTTTCACCATGTTGGCCAGGCTGGTCTTGAACTCCTGACCTCAGGTGATCCGCCCGCCTCGGCCTCCCAAAGTGCTGAGATTACAGGCATGAGCCACCACGCCCGGCCGCGGAGTGAACTTTTAATGCAACTTATAGAACCCTTTCTAATGTATTTTTTCTCTCTCTCCACCAACCTTCTCAACCCTAGGCCTGCAACATGGAACCACAGGTTACTCTAAATGTGACTTTTAAAAATGAAATTCAAAGCTTTCTGGTTTCTGATCCAGAAAATACAACTTGGGCTGATATCGAAGCTATGGTGAGTGTTACTTTATTTTGTTTCTCCACGATTTAAGCATGGTTATTTTTTCCAAAGGTAGCTATTTTTAGCAGTGTTGTTTCATAGCTGTAAAGTCTGTCATAGTTACCATTTCTGGGCCTTTGGAAAACTGCTTTTGACAGGTGTTCAGTAATCATACATGAGATGTGCCCCGATAAAGGGGACAAACAAATAAGGTTTCCTTTTGAAGATTTTAGAAAGGGAAGGTAAAATCGTTTTTAGTGAGATAGGATTTAGAAAACCTATTAATTTTAGAAATAGTATGAGGAATGAATTGGTGTGGGCTCCACCGTAGCCAGGTCCCAAGGAAATGTTCTCTTGCGTGAGGATATAACTTGTGCTTTGCGAGAGACTATCGATTGTTTTTATTGCTAGGTCAGAGGTTGAGTATCTCAAAGTTGAACAGGAAAAACCTCCATACCTGCTTAAACAGCAGTTATCTGTTCCGTTTTTTTGCTAATGCTTTTCCTTCTCTTGGTTTGCCCTTTGTACTTTTCTGTTTTTGTTCAGTTTGCAGTGGTAAATGTTTTACTTCCTCTGTTGACTGTGTTTCTCTACTGAAACCCTTTGGTAAAAATCTGCCTTAACCTGGTTATATCTGATGGTAACTAAAAAGGAAAAGAAATGGTAGAGAGACCGTAAAAGATGATCTAATGTAGTTGTCTGCCTTCTAGCAAATACCTGTTTATACTGTCCTGACAGTGACAGTGAGACCCATCCCGAAAAAGAAAAAAAAAAAAAAGACTGGATTCATAAAGAGTTCCATCTTGTTTGTCAAAAGATGTGAAAATAACAGTTATCTTTTTTGTCCTACTAGTTAAATGAGCTGACAGCTTCCCTTTTTCCTTTATTGTAAATTTTAAATTGTAAAAGTGTAATACATGCCCATTTTAAGAAGAGAAGCAATCTCAAGCAGTTAATATCCCTCTACTCTCCCTCCCCTCATCTTTTATTCCCACCTGTTTTGGGTAACCTGTGTTAACAGCCCTGTATGTACTTTTTCCATGTTCATTCCATTTTCCATGTTCATGCAGATATCATACTAGGATCATACTATAAACATTATTTGGCTGGGTGCAGTGGCACACACCTGGAATCCCAGCACTTTGGGATGCTGAGGCAGGTGGACCACTTGAGCTCAGGAATTTGAGACCAGCCTGGGCAACATGGTAAAACCCCATCCCTACAAAAAAAAAAAAATCCACAGACTCTCTCTCTCTGTCTCTCTCTCTCTCTCTCTGTCTCTCTCTCTCTCTCTCTCTCTCTCTCTCTCTCCCTCTCTCTCTCTCCCTCCCTCCCCCTCCCTCCCCCTCCCTCTCCCTCCCTCTGCCCCCCCTCTCCCTCCCTCTCCCTCCCTCTCCCTCTCTCTCTCTCTGAGGTGGGCGGATTGCTTGAGTACGGGAGGTTGAGGCTGCAGTGAGCTGAGATCAAGCTACTGCACTCCAGCCTGAGCGACAGAGTGAGACCTGCCTCAAAATAAAAAGGTGGGGGCTGGGCATGATGGCTTATGCCTGTAATTCCAGCACTTTGGGAGGCCGAGGCGGGCAGATCACAGAGTCAAGAGATCGAGACCATCCTGGCCAACATGGTGAAACCCCGTCTCTACTAAAAATACAAAAATTAGCTGGGCATGGTGGCACACGCCTGTGGTCCCAGCTACTCGAGAGACTGAGGCAGGAGAATTGCTTGAACCCGGGAGGCAGAGGTTGCAGTGAGCCGAGATTGTGCCAATGCACTCCAGCCTGGCGCCTAGTGACAGACAGAGACTCTGTCTCAAAAAAAAAAAAGACAGTTTTAAGTTTTTTTCTTCTTACCATGAAATTACAGAAGATAACTTATATGCAGTTCTACAAGATAAGCTGTCCTATACAAATGTGAGATTAATGGGTCACAAAACATTTTATTTGAAATTTTAATAGATTCTGCCAAATGCTTTGCGGAACAATTGTTGAACCACCCAGAAATATATGACAGTGTCCTGAATTATTGCCAACACTGGATGTTACGGCTTTAAAAAAACATTTGCTGTTCCCTACCCCATGCCCCGCCAAAGAAAAACACACACACAAAATTTGCTGTTCTGATAAGATAGCATCTCATTGCTTCAATTTGCAATTTTCTAACCACCAGAAAGTTTGAAAGTCTTCTGATGTATTTGTCAGGTGTTCTGATTTCCTCTTCTATGAATTTTATACATATTATTACCTGTGTTGTTAATTCTATCATTAGCAGTTTTGCAGATCCTCTGGGTGTGTTGCAGATATTAACCCTTTGTTATGGGTTGTTATGGTTGTTCATTGTTTGTCTTTTGATTTTGTGGGTTTTTTAACCATATAAAATATTTAACATTTATGTAATGAAATACGCCCAACTCATCCTTTGACTTCTGTGTACATCATAACCTGCCTTTAAAAAATGTGTATTTCTTTTGTAGGTAAAAGTTTCATTTGATCTGAATACTATTCAAATAAAATACCTGGATGAGGAAAATGAAGAGGTAAAATATATTATGGTACTTATTGCTAGGTATTCAGAATAGAAATCTTATTTCTCCAGTGATATGGGCTTTAATAATTCAAAATAATGTTTATCTCATTTGTGCGGTGGTTTAAATGTATTTGATAATTGAATATTCTAAGAAGACTTGCATCATCTGAGATGGAGTTGAGAAATGGAGAAGCAACATTGGAGAATATCTCAGAGATAACTTTTACTTTTTTTAAAAAACAGAAGCAGGGTCTCACTATGTTGCTCAGGCCAGAACTCCTGGGCTCAAGCAGTCCTCCCACCTCAGCCTCTCAAAGTGCTGAGATTACAGGTGTGAGACACCATGTCTGACCTTAGATAACTTTTTTTTTTTTTTTGAGACAGAGCCTAGCTAATTTTTTTTTTTTTTTTTTTTTTTTGTTTTGAGACAGAGTCTTGCTCTGTCATCCAGGCTGGAGTGCAGCAGCATGATCGCAGCTCACTGTAACCTCCACCTCCTGGGTTCAAGAGATTCTCCTGCCTTAACCTACTGAGGAGGTGGGATTACAGGCATGTGCTACCACGATCGCCTATTTTTTTTTTTTTATATATATTTTTAGTGGTGACGGGGTTTTACCATGTTGGTTAGGCTGGTCTCGAACTCCCAACCTCGTGATCTGCCCACCTTAGCCTCCCAAAGTGCTGGGATTACAGGCATGAGCCACCGCGCCCCGCCAAATTTTTGTATTTTTAGTAGAGACGGGGTTTTAACATGTTGCCCAAGCTGGTCTCAAGCAGTCTGCCCGCCTTGGCCTCCCAAAGTGCTGGGATTACAGGCGTGAGCTACCACTCGTCCAAGATAACTTTTAAAATTAGATGGTGACATTAAGTTCACATATAGCACAAGCTGCCATTTAGTTTATAATAATACAAATATAATGACTAAGGTCTTTTTTTTTTTTAAAAGGCTGGAGTGCTGTGGCATGATCATAGCTCACTGCAGTCTAGATCTCCTGGGCTCAAGGAGTCCTCCCATCTCAGCCTCCCGGGTAGCTACAATATGCTCTGCACCTGGCAAAATTTTTTGATTCTTTGGAGGGATGGGGTCTCACTTTGTTGCCCAGGCTAATAGCTAAGCTTTATTGAATGGTTACAATGTGTCAGACTAGCAGCAATACCATGTATTAAGTACATTATTATCATCTCTATTTTATCCATGAGGAAAATGAGGCACAGAGAGGTGAAATAACTTGCCCAAAGGCACAAAAACTTGGAAGTAGTGAAGTAGGGATTCAGTCCATACCCTCTGGCTACAGAACTCAAGCTCCTAACCATTATATTGTACTACTTCTTAATGTACCTGAAATAAAGGAGGGCACAGTAGATGAGCAGTAAAATTTCTTAAATATTATTCATGACTAGCAAGTGATACGGAAAAGCTGAACCCTGGGCCTGAGTTTTTGTCTGTCCTAAGGGGCTGGTCCTAGTAACAGAAATGCTCAATTGATGAGACACTTATAATTCACTGTTGTTTTTTTCCTTTTGTAGGTATCCATCAACAGTCAAGGTGAGTCCCTGAGAGAGTCTGTTCAGCCTTATTTAAAAGCCTTTATCTGCTCATTGAGGCATTTCTATTTAGAGGATGCCAGTCCTCTGAAATTAATATGCCTCCCAGTTCAACACCCATAAGTATTCCCATGGTGTTGCATTTGTTTCTGACTTGGTATATGTGTTGATATCAACTTATAAACAAGTGATATTCCAAAAGTTTATTAGATGTTGAGAGCCTGGAGTCCATTTTCCCGTAGGAACCATGTTATAGTTGAAAGTTAGTTTCCCAAGATAGCCCCTAAAATTTTATTTTAATCAGGTGAAATGACAGTATTAACACTGTCCATGAACTCTCTTGAGTCCTGAGCATCATCATGCCTGATGTGAGGGACCTAGGTTGAGATTTTGTAACCGCAAGTCTCCAACAGTGATGAAAGAGGGATTTAAGGGGAAGAACTGATCTACGGTAGATTCCGTTTGCAACAAGAAGGGTTTGTCAGCAAAAAGATAGTTGCTGTTCATATATAATAAGCTAAGAATTCTTTAAAGTAAGGATTGACTGTATGTTTTGAAAACTTTTCTTGTATATATTGAAGGTATGCAACATGATATGAAATACGTACACAGTAATGCATCACTTAATGACAGGGATACGTTCTGAGAAATGCATCAATTAGGTGATTTTGTCACTAGATGAACATCATAGAGTGTATTTACACAAACCTAGATGGTGTAGCCTACTACACACCTAGGATATATGGTTTAACCTGTTGCTCCTAGGCTGCAAACCTGTAGAGCAGGTTACTGTACTGGATGCTATAGACAATTGGAACACAATGGTATTTGCATATCTAAACATAGAAAACGTACAGTAAAAATGTGGCAATATAATCTTATGGGATCACCATCATGTATGTGGTTGAAATGTTATGTAGTTGAAATGTTATGTAGTGATGGTTACTATAGTGAAACAAATTAACATATCCATCATCTCATTATAGCAGTTCATTGGTGCCCTGAGCCCTCTCCAGAAAGCAGCCATAATCTACTCATTTAGCGAAAATTATGAATGTAACGTACAATTATTTAACTATATTCTTCATGTTGTACATTCCATCTTTAGGATTGGCTGTACTTAATATATAGACTCTTTGCTCTCTTTTTTTTTTTTTTTTTTTTTTCTGAGAGTTCATCTTCAGAAGACTCTTTGGTTCTTGAGTAAATGGATGTATACAAAATAAAAATAATTTTTAAATAATAGAATCTTTTGGGGTAGGTAAAGAAGTATCACAGTGTTTATTTTTTGTCCTTTTAGGAGAATATGAAGAAGCACTTAAGGTAATGATTATTTAATCTCATTTCAAATAATTTCAAAAATGTTATTATTATTTTCTTTTTTGAGACAGGGTTGTGCTCTGTCATCCAGGCTGGTGTGCAGTGGCACAATCTCGGGTTGCTGTGCCTCCACCTCCCGGGTGTAAGTGATCCTCCCACCTCAGCCTCCTGAGTAGCTGGGACTCCAGACACACACCACCACACCTGGCTTTTTGTATCTTTTTGTAGACACAGGGTTTTGCCGTGTTTTCCAGGCTGATCTGGAACCCTTATACTCAAACAATCTGCCGGCCTTGGCCTCCCAAAGTCTGGGATTATTAGGCATGAGCCACCACACTCGGCCTAAAATATTTATTGAGTGAAACTGAAACCTGAATTCCATTAGTTATGGGGGAGAGACTAATAAGTATAAACACAGTGAAACCTATTTTTAGGGAGACTGATGAATGGGTGTGACACTCGGCAAAAGGCAATTCATAATAAAAAGGTCCTTTTCAGTTATTGTCCCATTTCATTGCTGGTCTTGGTGCTGCCGTTCTAGTGTTTAAAAATACAAATAATTCAGCCAGGCGCGGTGGCTCACACCTGTAATCCCAGCACTTTGGGAGGCCGAGGCAGGCGGATCACCTGAAGTCAGGAGTTCGAGACCAGCCTGACCAACATGGTGAGACCCCATCTCTACTAAATACAAAAAACTAGCTGGACATGGTGGCGCATGCCTATAATCCCAGCTACTTGGAAGGCTGAGGCAGGAGAATCGCTTGAACCCGGGAGGCGGAGGTTGCAGTGAGCTGAGATCACACCATTGCACTCCAGCCTGGGCAACAAGAGGGAAAGTCCATCTCAAAAACAAACAACACACACACACACACACACACACACACACACAAACAAAACAAAGAGACTGGGTCTTGCTGTGTTACCTAGGCCAGCCTTGAACTCCTGGGCTCAAGTGATCCTGCTGCCTCCGCCTTCCAAGTAGCTGGGACTATAGGCATGCACCCCCATGCCTGCTCTAGAACTGTTCTTTCTGGTTCACATTTTTCCGTTTTTCACCTCTCTTCCTCACTCTGTTCGCTCTTTTTTTTTTTTTTTTTTTGAGACACAGTCTCGCCCAGGCTGGAGTGCAGTGGCACAATCTTGGCTCACTGCAACTTCCACTTCTGGGGTTCAAGCGATTCTCATGCCTCAGCCTCCCTAGTAGCTGGGATTACAGGTGTCTGCCACCATGCCCACCTAATTTTTGTAGTTTTAGTAGAGATGGGATTTCACTGTGTTGGCCAGGCTGGTCTCAAACTCCTGACCTCAGGTGATCCCCCCACCACCTTGGCCTCCCAAAGTGCTGGGATTAAAGGCGTGAGCCACTGAGCCCTGCCTCTTTTTTTTTTTTTTTGAGATGGGGTTTTACCATGTTGCCCATACTGGTCTTGAACTTTTAGGCTCAAGCAACCCACCTACCTCAGCCTCCCAAAGTGCTAGGATTAGAGGTGTGAGCCATTGCACACAGCCTTTTTTCTTTAACATGTGTCTTATCCTGTCATAGAGACTGGAGTGCAGTGGCGCAATCATGGCTTACTACCCCCTCAACCTCCCAGGCTCAAGTAATTTTCCCACTTCATCCTCCTGAGTAGTTGGGACCACAGGTGCACGTCACCACACCTGGCTCATTTTGTTTTGTTTTTTTTGTTTTGTTTGAATCTTCCTCTGTCACCCAGGCTGGAGTGCAGTGGCACAATCTCAGCTCACTGCAGCCTCCACCTCCTGGGTTCAAGCAGTTCTCACACCTCAGCCACCTGAATAGCTGGGATTACAGGCATGTGCTACCACACCCAACTGTTTTTTTATTTTTATTTTTAGTAGAGATGGGGCTTTGCTATTTTGGCCAGTCCGGTCTTAATCTCCTAGCCTCAAGTGATCTGCCTGCCTCAGCCTCCCAAAGTGCTGGTATTACAGGTGTGAGCCACTGTGCCCAGCTACCACACCTGGCTATTTTTATTTTAAAAAAGCTTTTTTCACTGATAGCACTTGTTTAAAAAAAATCATATTTTTTTTTGAGACAGGATTTCACTGTCAGCCAGGCTGGAGTGCAGTGGTATGATCACAGCTCATACAGCTGGAGTGCAGTGGCATGATTGCAGCCTTGACCTCCTGGGCTCAAGAGGCCTTCCTACCTCAGACTTCTGTGTAGCTGGGACTACAGGCACACACCACCATGTCCTGATGATTTTTACACCTTTTTTTTTTGTAGAGACACGGTCTTGCTGTGTTGCCCAGGCTTGTGTTGAATTCTTGGACCCAAGTTATCTGCCTCTGCCTCCCAAAGTGCTGGGATTACAGGCATGATCCACCTCACACAGCCCCAAAATACTTTTTTTTGGAGACAGAGTCTCACTTTGTCGCCCAGGCTGGAGTGCAGTGGCACTATCTTGGCTCATTGCAACTCCGTCTCCTGGGTTCAAGCAATTCTCCCGTCTCAGCCTCCCAGGTAGCTGGGATTACAGGCGTACTCCACCACGCCTGACTAATTTTTGTATTTTCAGTAGAGACAGTGTTTCACCATGTTGGACAGGCTGGTCTCGAACTCCTGACCTCGTGATCTGCCCACCTCGGCCTCCCAAAGTGCTGGGATTACAGGTGTGAGCCACTGTGCCTGGCCCCAAAATACTGTTCTTATTGGAAAACTAATGCTTAATTATAGGACGTAGCTTTGTTTCTTAAGTTTTGTTAGTCTAGAATTGACTTTTTGGAACCCTGATTTAAGATTCCATAGATGTAGTCTTATACAAAAACCAATTAGGGTAGGCGCAGTGCTCACACCTGTAATCCCAGCACTTTGGAAGGCCGAGACGGGTGGATCATGAGGTCAAGAGATTCAGACTATCCTGGCTAACATGGTGAAGCCCTGTCTCTACTAAAAATACAAAAATTAGCTGGATGTGGTGGTGCGCATCTGTAGTCTGAGCTACTCTGGAGGCTGAGGCAGAAGAATCACTTGAACCCGGGAGGTGAGGATTTCAGTGAGCCTAGATCACGCCACTGCACTCCAGCCTGACGACAGAGCAAAAGACTCTGTCTCAAAAAACAACAACAACAAAACAGAAAAATAGTAACCCAGTTAAGGAAAAGCTTACCTAATTTGCTATCTTACAACCTACTTTTATGGTTTTTTGTTTGTTTGTTTGTTTTATGGTTTGTTTGTTTGTGGAATAAAGCAACAAAATGCTTTTGTGTTTTTAATAACAAAACCAAGTTTATGACGGGCCTGGGTAACATATGACAAAAAAATTTTTTAATTAGCCAACAGGCGTATTGATTCACACGTGCAATCCCAGCACTTTGGGAGGCTGAGGTGGGCAGATTACTTGAGCCCAGGAGTTCAAGACTAGCCTGGGCAACATCATAAAACCCCACCTCTGCAAAAATACAAAAATTAGCCAGGTGTGGTGGTACACACCTGTAGACCCAGTTACTCAGGAAGCTGAGGTGGGAGGATAATTTAAGCTCAGGTATCCAAGACCAGTCTGGGCAACACAGTGAGACTCCTTTCTCCAAACAAAAACAAAAACCTTAGCCAGGCGTGGTGGTGTGCACCTGTAATCGCAGCTACTGAGGAGGCTGAGGTGGGAAGATCGCTTGAGCCCAAAAGACAGATAGGCTGCAGTGAGCCATGCATTGCATTCCAATGTGGGTGACAGAGCAAAATGCCATCTCAAAAACCCAAAATAAAAATAAATTTCTAGGCCTGGCACAGTGGCTCATGCCTGTAATCCTAGCACTTTGGGAGGCAAAGGTGGTTGGATCACCTGAGGTCAGGAGTTCTCAACCAGCCTGGCCAACACAGTGAAACCCCATCTCTACTAAAAATACAAAAATTAGCCAGGCATGGTCGCAGGCACCTGTAATCCCAGCTACTTGAGAGGCTGAGGCAGGACAATCATTTGAACCCGGGAGGTAGAGGTTACAGTGAGCCAGCACTACACCATTGCACTCCATCCTGGGCAACAAGAGTGAAACTCCATCTCAAAATTAAATAAATAAATAAATAAGTTTCTAGTTAACATTCTTGGCAAATAAATAGTAAGTTGAGTATAAATATTCTGTTTGTTGGCTGGGGATGGTGGCTCACGCCTGTAATCTCAGCACTTTGGGAGGCCGAGGTGGGCAGATCACCTGAGGTCAAGAGTTCAAGACCAGCCTGGCCAACATGGTGAAACCCTGTCTTTAAATATATATATATATATATATATATATATATATATGTTCTATTTGTTGTTGGATTTAATAAAGCAAACACAAATCCTAATATTTTCTAGCATAATTTACCACACCCTTCTGTTTTGATGTCTTTGAAATTGTATCTGGAAAAGGAGAATGGCATCTTATGTTTTTGTTTCATAATGTATGCTCTTAGATGGCAGTTAAACAGGGAAACCAGCTGCAGATGCAAGTCCACGAAGGGCACCATGTCATTGATGAAGTCCCAACCCCAGTTGTAGGAGCAAAACGACTAGCTGCCAGGGCAGGGAAGAAGCCACTTGCACATTACTCTTCACTGGTGAGAGTCTTAGGATCGGACATGAAGACCCCAGAGGAGCCTGCAGTGCAGGTATGAAGGTTATGGCCCAGTTTATCTTTTTTTTTTTTTTTTTAAATAAAGTTAAACAGGTTTTTATTATTATTACCATTATACTTTTAAGATTTGGGATACATGTGCACAATGTGCAGATTTGTTACTTACACGTGCCAGGGTGGTTTGCTGCACCTATCAACCCGTCATCTACATTAAATATTTCTCCTAATGCTATCCCTCCCCTAGATCCCCACCCCCTGGCAGGCCTCGGTGTGTGATGTTCCTCTCCCTGTGTCCATATGTTCTCATTGTTCAACTCCCACTTATGAGTGACAACATGTGGTGTTTGGTTTCCTGTGTTAGTTGGCTGAGAATGGTGGTTTCCAGCTTCATCCATGTCCCTGCAAAGGATGTGAAGTCTTCCTTTTTTATGGCTGCATAATATTCCATGGTGTATATGTGCCACATTTTCTGTATCTAGTCTATCACTGATGGGCATTTGGATTGGTTCCAAGCCTTTGCTATTGTGAATAGTGCTGCAGTAAACATATGTGTGCATGTGTCTTCATAGTAGAATGATTTATAATCCTTTGCGTATAAACCCAGTAATGGGATTGCTGGCTCATAAGGTATTTCTTTCTGGTCCTAGATCCTTGAGAAATTCCTTTTTTTTTTTTTTGAGACAACGTTTTGCTCTTTTTTGTTGCTCAGGCTGGAGTACAATGGTGCAACCTCCACTCACTGCAACTTCCACCTCCCGGGTTCAAGCGTTTTCCTGCCTCAGACTCCCGAGAAGCTGGGATTACAGGCATATGCCACCATGCCTGGATAATTTTTGTATTTTTAGTAGAGATGACGTTTCTCCATGTTGGTCAGGCTGATCTCGAACTACCAACCTCAGGTGATCCTCCCGCCTCAGCCTCCCAAAGTGCTGGGATTACAGGCGTGAGCCCCCATGCCCAGCCTGTTTCCTGACTTTTTAATGATCACCATTCTAACTGGGGTGAGATGGTATCTCACTGCGGTTTTGATTTGCATTTCTCTAATGACCAGTGATGATGAGCTTTTTTTCATATGTTTTTTGGCCGCATAAATGTCTTCTTTTGAAAAATAGGCCAGGCGTGGTGGCTCACGCCTGTAGTCCAAGCACTTTGGAGGCCAAAGCGGGCGGATCACCTGAGGTCGGGAGTTCAAGACCAGCCTGACCAACGTGGTGAAACCCCGTCTTAAAAAAAAAAGAAAAGTATTCATATCTTTGCCCACTTTTTGATGGGGTTGTTTTTTTCTTGTAAATTTGTTTAAGTTTCTTATAGATTCTGGATATTAGCCCTTTGTCAGATAGATTGCAAAAATTTTCTCCCATTCTGTAGGTTGCTTGTTCACTCTGATGATAGTTTCTTTTGGTGTACAGAAGCTCTTTAGTTTAATTAGATCCTATTTGTCAATTTTGGCTTTTGTTGCCATTGCTTTTGGTGTTTTAGTCATGAAGTCTTTGCCAGATGCCTATATCCTGAATGGCATTGCTTAGGTTTGTTTTCTTCTAGGGTTTTTATGATTTTAGGTCTATGTTTAAGTCTTTAATCCATCTTGAGTTAATTGTTGTATAAGGTGTGAGGGGAGGGGTCATTTCAGTTTTCTGCATATGGTTAGCAGTTTTCCCAACACCATTTATTAAATAGGGAATCCTTTCCCTGTTGCTTGTTTCAGTCTATCCAATTTCTAAATTTATTTCTCATTGTCTTTGTTGTGAGATTTACATATTTATCAGAGATTTGGGAATTATTATGTTCCTCTCTGTCTCCTACTTTTGAAACTAGTAACAGTAGTTTACTTCTGGAGAAGGGGGGAGCAGGGTGGGCTAGGGACTGTGTTTTCCTTTAGTACACTTTCATACTGTGACTTTTTTTTTAAACTATATGTTTGGATGATTTCACAGAAGAAACCTCAAAATAATATACTCCAGGAAAAGTATTTTAAGGCCAGGTACGGTGGCTCATGCCTGTAATCCTAGCACCTTGGGAGGCTAAGGCGGGTGGATCATGAGGTGAGAGATCGAGACCATCCTGGCCAACATGGTGAAACCCCGTCTTTACTAAATATACAAAAATTATCTGGGCATGGTGGCATGCACCTTAGTACCAGCTACGTGGGAGGCTGAGGCAGGAGAATCGCTTGAACACGGGAGGCAGAGGTTGCAGTGAGCCGAGATCACACCATTGCACTCCAACCTGGTGACAGAACGAGACTCTGTCTCAAAAAAAAAAAGTATTTTAAATAGAAAAAGTAACCTCCAACATCTTGGCTTGTGTTTCCTCCCAGTCATTTCCACCTGCTTCATGTGACACAGACCAGCCTCAAGACAAGCCCCCAGACTGGTTCACAAGCTACCTGGAGACAGTGAGTGTTCTCTCTGGCTTGGGTTTTAACTGCAGTGTTGGCACAGGTGGAATGTGAAAGAAATAGAAAACCGAACCCAGATGGCTGCTGCCTCTGGTAGAGGTGAAGAGTGGTAGCTTATAATTTCCAAACTTACAGCAGTTCCAGTCAAGAAAGCTGTAACCTTTGCAATGAAGTGTCAGAAAAAGAGGGAGTCTAATTCTAAGCATGTAAGGGAGAGGGACAAATTTCTGCTTGAGAAGAAGTTAGAAATATACTTATCAAAAGGATTTTTGATATTTTCTTGAACCAGTTTAACTGTGGAAGGAATAGACCTTTTGCTATGTTTCGTGTCTATTCAGTAGCAGTTGTTTATTGTGTTTTTGTATTACACCAGAGACAGGTTTCAGATCTATTGATATCTTCACACTTTTTTTCAGTATTGGAACTGAGTTTTTCCCACCTTCTGCTCCGTATTCTAGTTCAGAGAACAAGTGGTTAAAGAAACGGTTGAGAAGCTTGAACAGAAATTACATGAGAAGCTTGTCCTCCAGAACCCATCCTTGAGTTCTTGTCCTTCAGAAGTCTCAATTCCTACTTCAGAGGAAACATTGTTTTTACCAGAAAACCAGTTCAGCTGGCATATTGCTTGCAACAACTGCCAAAGAAGGATTGTTGGTGTCCGCTACCAGTGTAGGTAAGCAGTTGCTTGGGAGTAGCTAGCAAATGATAGACCTAAGAGCATTTACCTTCCTGGCTTTCTGATTAGGTAAAGGGATATTGGTTGTGCCCTGTTTTTGAGCATTAGATGTCGTAGCTGTGAGTTGGAAGCACAAGCTTATCTTCACCCATATGCTTTGTGGGTTGTAACCATTCAGATTGTTGAATTCAGATGTGCATTTGGATTAGCAAAGCCAGGCAAAATTCTGTTGCCCTGAACAGACACAATTAGATCACTAAGGGTAGTTGCTCGGCTGTTCCAAATGCCTTTTTTTGTTTTTATTTGTTTGGTGACGGGGTCTCATTCAGTCACCCAGGCTGGAGTGCAGGGTGCAATCACAGTTTACTGCAGCCTCACCCTCCCAGGCTCGGACAGTCCTCTCACTTCAGCCTCCCAAGTAGCTGGGACCACAGACACAAGCTACCATGCCTGTCTAATTTTTTTTTTAAATTATTTTTTTAGGGATGGGGTCTCCCTGTGTTGCCCAGGCTGGTCTCCAACTCCTGGACTCAAGTGATCCTCCTCTCCTGAGCCTCCCAAAGTGCTGGAATTATAGGCATGAGCCACTGTGCCTGGCCCCATATACTTTCATATCTTAACTTCCTCCCTTAGGTTTTCCTTTAAAATGGGTATGAGTTAAGTGTTATCATCCTCATTTTATTAATGAAGAAAATTGAGGCATGGCATAGTTAAATGACGTGTTCAGGTTACCAGCTAGTTGGTACTGGAGCAAACGTAGAAGTCTGGTCTTATATCTCCCTACCCCAGGTACTTCCTATTATGCTACTGTGTACTGTGCCATTCTTTCCCCCACAGCCTATGCCCATCCTACAATATCTGTGAAGATTGTGAAGCAGGGCCATATGGCCATGACACTAACCACGTCCTGCTGAAGTTACGGAACCTGTTGTGAGTTCCTCTGAACCATTCTCTCACTCAAAGTACTCTACTCCTCGTCTTCCTGCTGCTCTGGAACAAGTCAGGTAAAACCCTATACATGGAGATGCTTATTCTGTGATTAACTTCTTGGTTCTGGTGACAAGGTGTGAATCACAAAACTACGGATAGTCTCCTTAGTTCCACTCATTTTCAGTTGATGTGCAGTAATGAGGACAGTTATCCAAAGTTAATGAAATAGAAATAATAACTATAAAAAGAAATTAAGAAACTAAAGTAGGTTGGGCACAATGGCCCATAACTGTTATCTCAGCAACTTGAGGGGCTAGGGTGGGAAATTGCTTGAAGCCAAATATTTGAGACCAGCCTGGGCAATATAGCAAGATCCCATCTCTAAAAAAATTTTTTTAAATTAGCCAGGCATGGAGGTGCATACCTATAGTTCCAGCTACTTGGGAGGCTGAGGTGAGTAGATCACTTGAGCCCAGGAATATAAGGTGGAAGGGAGCCATAATTACACCACTTCATACCAGCCTGCATGACTGAGTGAGACCCTGACTCTAAAACAGTAAAAGAAACTAAAAGCTGACACTGGTGGAGATTGCAGTTGGCTCCACATAGCTTTGGAATTTATTTGTGACTTTCTTTTAAGACTTACTTTTATTATCTCACAGGCTCCAGAAACAGGTTGATAAGAACTTTCTTAAAGCAGAAAAGCAAAGATTGCGAGCTGAGAAGAAACAACGTAAAGCAGAGGTCAAGGAACTTAAAAAGCAGCTTAAGCTCCATAGGAAAATTCACCTATGGAATTCAATCCATGGACTCCAGAGCCCCAAGTCTCCTTTAGGCCGACCTGAAAGCTTGCTCCAGTCTAATACCCTGATGTAAGCCCGGGGCTGGGGTGGGAGCCAAACTTTAGGCCCAGCTCTCTGAAACTGGAACTTAAGCCAACTTCTGTCTTATTCATTGGCAGCCCCGTAACACTCAAATCCTTAAAACTTCCCACTATCTGGTCTTAGTATTATTAAAGGGTGGTTTGGTAGTTATTTTTGACACTTGTTTTGTTTCCTTCTTCAGAAATATAGAAACCACTAAAGTTCAGAACGGTGGGGTCCCTCTCTGCATTGGAGGCAATCTGAAATTGAAGCAAAAGGAACACATGTTTTAAAAGCCTGACTCTCGCCGGGTGTGGTGGCTCATGCCTGTAATCCTAGCACTTGGGGAGGCTGAGATGGGTGGATCATGAGGTCAGGAGTTCAAGACCAGCCTGGCCAAGATGCTGAAACCCCATCTCTACTAAAAATATAAAAATTAGCCAGGCTTGGTGCCTTGCACCTGTAATCTCAGCTACTCGGGAATCTCTTGAACCCGGGCAATAGAGGTTGCAGTGAGCTGTAACCACACCACTGCACTCCAGCCTAGGCGACAGAGCAAGACTCCGGCTCAAAAAAAAAAAAAAAAAGCCTTGCTCTCTAGGTGTTGTATTTATAGGCCCTTTAATTACTCTTGCCATGACTTTTTTAGCTTAGGAGTCAGACCTATCCTCTGTTTTGTTTTATTATTTTAAATTTGTCAGATAATTTATTGTTTCTAATACATGGTCCTATACTAATATTAGTATTATTTTTAGGGCAAATGGGTTAGTACACTTTCAAGAGTCATAGTCAGACTCAAGCCAGTGTGGGATATTCAGAAGCCTTCACACCCAGTGGCAAGTGATTAAGCATCTGAATTTCTATTCAGGCTCCCTTTGCAGCCGTGTACCCCAGTTATGCCAATGCTCAGTGCAGCATTTGTAGATGAGAATTTGCCTGATGGGACTCACCTGCAACCAGGAACCAAGTTTATCAAACACTGGAGGATGAAAAATACAGGAAATGTAAAGTGGAGTGCAGACACAAAGGTAATTTTTCCCACAAAATGTGAACATGAAGTGATTTGAAGTGGCAGAGTGCTCAGCTGACAAGCTTGCTTTCTCTTCTTACTGTTCTTTTTAGCTCAAGTTCATGTGGGGGAAACCTGACTTTGGCTTCCGCAGAAAAGAAGGATGTTTTGGTTCCCTGCCTCAAGGCTGGCCATGTGGGAGTTGTATCTGTGGAGTTCATTGCCCCAGCCTTGGAGGGAACGTATACTTCCCATTGGCGTCTTTCTCACAAAGGCCAGCAATTTGGGCCTCGGGTCTGGTGCAGTATCATAGTGGATCCCTTCCCCTCCCAAGAGAGCCCTGATAACACTGAAAAGAGCATGATCAGCTCAAGCAAAGCTGATGATCTCACCTGCCAGCAAGAGGTGAGCATTGATTGGCAGGCTTTGGCCCAGTATCCCAATCATAGAGAGGAGGTGGCTAAAACTAAAAGAACCCACTCATAGCTGGTAGTTCAAGAAACCATGAAAGGTTGGCTTCTCCCCCTCCCCCCAACACATGTCTATACTGATATTTGGCCTCTTCTTTAGGGTGTTTTAGTGTCTTTAGGGTCTTGCTGCAGGCAGTCCCTGAATACTTTTGTACCTCTTTGTAATGTTGCATGGCCACCCTGTTGGCTGCACAAGAGAAAGAGGGGCGGCTGGCCTGGCCTGTGGAGCTACTGAACTGATAGCTTTACTCCTTAACATCCATGTCTCCTGAAATACCCTGTGTATGTTCCCTAAATACTAATGAAGTTTTGTTCTGGTTGCTACTTAGTGCACAGGTTTTTAATGCAATTTCTCTGTATTAGTGGGGCAGAGTGTTTACTGCTTAAAGTTACCAATTTTAATGTTCTGGTTTTCACTGATATAGTTAATGTAAGTTGTCATTAGGGGAGGCTGGATGAATGTGAATTCTCTCTGCTGTTTTTGCAACTTTTCTATAACTGTAAAATTATATCAAAAACATTTCTAGTTTTTTTAAAATATAGAGGTACAGCAGCGTTTTTATATTTGGGGGCATTGTCAACTTGCCTCTTCATTTTTGTTGAAGGCCTAAAATTTGTCTCAATGGTTTGTCTCTATAGGAAGCTTTCTTCTGGCTAAAGAAGAAATACAGCTTGGTGAAGTGACTGAGCAGGCAGAAGAGACAGCAGCCTGCATCCTACAGAAGGCAAAAAATGTTGCCAGTGAGAGGGAGCTCTACATCCCATCTGTGGATCTTCTGACTGCCCAGGTGGAAGATTCAGCACTTTGAAGGGCAAGGGACAGAGGGGAGAGAGCACAGGAGAGGAGAAGGTGGTAGAGTCATAGGTGGTAATGAGGAAATGAGAGATATGCCCACTTTGATCCAGTCAGATGCATTTAATGGGAAGGAGATCACCCATGGAACCAAATTTGTAAACTAGATGTTTCCTCTTTGAATTGGGAACTCAATCCTGTACTTTCCCCAAAACTCCCTTTAGTTTCCTCTTCACTTCAGCCTGATTCTCCTTCACACCTGGCTGCATATTCTCTTGCCTGCCATTTGGTTATTTCAATGTCTAATTCCCATTTAACTCTTCTTGTTTTCACTTGACTGAGGAGAGGAATGAATTTGAACAAAGTTGAATCCCAGACGATGTGGAAATGGTCTGCAGGTCCCATCTAAACGTGGCTCCAGCTGCACTGCAAATGGCCTAACATTGCCTGTCTTTTTTTTTTATAGGACCTGCTATCCTTTGAGCTGTTGGATATAAACATTGTTCAAGAGTTGGAGAGAGTGCCCCACAACACCCCTGTGGGTAAGAATGTCACTCATTTCATCTTGTTCATCTTACTGATAGGCACAAAAGTACCATAGCCTAGACACTGGTAGTGTTTTATTCTAAGGACATGGAAAGGATTTCTCCCACAGTAGGACAGTAAAGCAGCAATCATGGATCCGTGTTCCTCCTTTCCTATCCTTTGTCAAAGGCAACAATATGCTAGGCACAGTGGCTCGTCCCCTATAATCGCAGCACTTTGGGAGGCCAAGGTGGGAGGATCACTTGAGGCCAGGGTTTGAGACCAGCCTGGGCAACATGGTGAAACCCCCATCTCTACAAAAATTATTTTTAAAAATTAGCTGGGCATGGCCTGGCACAGTGGCTCACGCCTGTAATCCCAGCACTTTGGGGGGGCCAAGCAGGTGGATCATCTGAGGTTGGGTGTTCGAGACCAGCCTGACCAACATGGAAAAACCCTGTCTCTACTAAAAATACAAAATTAGCCAGGCATGGTGGTGCATGCCTGTAATCCCAACTATTCGGGAGGCTGAGGCAAGAGAATCACTTGAACCTGGAAGGCGGAGGTTGCCGTGAGCCAAGATTGTGCCATTGCATTCCAGCCTGGGCAACAAGAGCAAACCTCTATCTCAAAAAAAAAAAAAAAAAAAAATTACCTGGGCATGGTGGTCTCAGCTACCTGGGAGATTGAAGTGGGAGGATCACTTGAGCCCAGGAGACAGAGGTTGCAGTGAGCCAAGATTGCACCACTGCTCTCCAGCCTAGACTACAGAGTGAAACCCCATCTCAAAAAAAAAAAAAAAAAAAAAAAAAAGTAATACAAGTCTGTACAAGGCTTTTCCACCATAAAGGGATCCTCTTTTTTTTCTCTAGATTATTTGTGTCCTTTTGTTCCTTTATATTCATGGTTTTGTGTCTTGGCCACAGCTTTCCAGGCCAAATAACTGTCCTGCATTGATTGATCTGAGATACTTGGATACCTGTTGGTCTGGAGAAATTTTTTTGACAGGCCTCAAAGCATATCTGGGTTTATTTTAGCCCTGCAGGAGGCAAGAAGCCTACAAACTGCTACTTCTGGACACTGACTATTGATGATATGATGCTTTCTCTTGATTGATGGCTCTCCTGTCTTCATTCTCCAGATATGACTCCCTGCATGTCTCCTCTGCCACATGACAGTCCTTTAATTGAGAAGCCAGGCTTGGGGCAGATACAGGAAGAGAGTGAAGGGGCAGGATTTAAAGCACTTCCTGGTAAGGGATTAAATATTTGTAAAGTATTTGCATCCTCCCTTTCCATGCCATAATCTATTTTACAGCTATTCCCTACTAACCTTACCTAAGCATGTAAATGGGCTTTCTTTCTGTAGCATCTCATGTTTTGAAGTCTCCTCACCTTCACATGGTACAGATAGCAGCTGTTCCTTGGTTTAGTTTTAGCATGGGTAATGACTGGTGAATGTTCCTCAGCACCTTAAATATCATGTGCAGACAAGGTTTGTGTGTCTTCAGATTCTATGGTGTCAGTAAAGAGGAAGGCTGAGAACATTGCTTCTGTGGAGGAAGCAGAAGACGACCTGAGTGGGACCCAGTTTGTGTGTGAGACAGTAATCCGATCCCTTACCTTGGATGCTGCCCCAGACCACAACCCTCCTTGCAGACAGAAGTCCTTGCAGAGTGAGTGTCCTTGCATTTCCCCCACCTAGCTGGGTACCACCTGAGTTGTGACTGCCAGACTTGACTAGTTAGATGTGCTCTTCTTCACTGAGAGTGAAGGGAGGGTGATCTTTGTCAGAAATTCTGATCTTGTTTGTATCTTTAGACTCTACATATGATACCTGTTCTAATTAGAACATCAGGAGCAAAGAAGCCACCATACTCATTTCTCCATTTTCTCAGGGCAGAATTACAGCTGGATTCCACAGTGGAACAGCAGCCAGTTGTACTGCCTGGATTCTGCAGTAAGGAATCTTCCTGTAATTTGACAGAGCTCCTTAGCAGAGGCCCCTATGGGTAGCTGAGTTGTCTGCTTTCTCCAAGGGCAGCAGTCGAAGAAAAACAGGGTAGAAGAGAGCAGGAGTACCAAACAAAGTTTCTCAAGGTTAAATTCTGCTGTAAATACCTTTATAACAGAAACTTCTAGATATCAGATAGATAGAACCAAAGCATGTATTTTAAGAAGTATCAAAAAATTCAAATGTAGTACATCAAAATAATAATGGAGAATCTCTTTATTATAATGAAATTTGACCTATATCTTTAAATATTATTTATCTCACTTTTGTTTAAAGTATACATGTATATCTTTATATTTTTTTTTCCACATGTGTGTACAAGTACATAACAAAAAGGTCTGGAAAGACAATACCAATATGTTCACAGCTGTTATTCTGTGATAGGATTCATAGGGATTTTTTTTTTTTTTGGTAAGATAAGGTCTCATTCTGATGCCCAGGCTGAAGTGCAAGTGGCAAGATTACAGCTCATTGCAGCCACAACCTTCTGGGCTCAAGTGATCCCTCCACCTCAGTCTCCCAAGTAGCTGGGACCACAGGCACATGCCATCACACTGAGCTAACTTTTTTGGTTGTTGGTAGAGATGGGATTTTGCCATGTTGACCAAGCTGGTCCTAAACTCCTGAATTTAAGCAGTCTGCCCGCCTTGGCCTCCCAGAGTGCTGGGATTATAGGCATAAGCCACCACACCTGGCCTGGGTAGCTTTTCTATATCCTTTTGTACCCTCTCAACCATGATTTGCCAGTTTTCCCCCATGACCGCATCATCTTTGTAAAGAAGAAGAGGAGAATAGGCATATAATCCTACAATACTCATCTCCTAACTTTTTCTCTTTTTATAGCACTGTTAGCTAGTATATCAGTTTTGGTCTAAACTCTACCTCAGTATATTAACCATCACATGAAAAGGAAAAGGGGAGGGGATGGAGCCGCCTCCTTTTAAGATTCATAGAGCTTCTTGGAAGCCTGGGGTGTTTCTGCCTACCTTGTTTCTGTGAGCTTTGATTCTAATGCATTTCTCATAGTCTTCAAACTTAGAATATGGTCATGGTTCCAGCACCAGGCCTTCCCTCTGGTTCTTCCCTTTCCTCTGGCTGTCATGATTCTAGCTCATGCTCCACAAGGCTTTACCAAATAAGGATAGTACTTAGGGCTGCTTTTAGCTTCTATCTGAAAATTGGTTGCTTTCATCCTTTAGTGAAATTTGCCTTGCCTGAAGAAGGACCACTTGGAGATGAGAGGGAGGAGATTGTCCATATCGCTGAGGAAGAAGTCGAGGAGGAGGAGGAGGAGGATGAGCTCAAAGATGAAGTTCAGAGTCAATCCTCTGCTTCCTCAGAGGATTACATCATCATCCTGCCTGAGTGCTTTGATACCAGCCGCCCCTTGGGGGATTCCATGTACAGCTCTGCGCTCTCACAGCCAGGCCTGGAGCGAGGTGCTGAAGGCGAGCCTGGGGTTGAGGCTGGGCAGGAACCAGCTGAGGCTGGGGAGAGACTCCCTGGAGGAGAGAACCAGCCACAGGAGAACAGCATAAATGACATCCTCATGACCTCACAGACTCTGGAAACAGTGCCCCTAATCCCAGAGGTAGTGGAGCTTCCGCCACCACTGCCCAGGTACCACTCACATCCCCCTCAGCTGGGGTGTTCTTCAGAGGTGCAATAAAGAGTGAGAGGAACCAACCTGATCTCAAAACCTGTTTTTCTTCAGTATGGGAAGAGACTATTTTCCACAGTAAAGTCTCAATTTAGATGAATAAAAGTCATATTTCCCAGTATTTGTGGATTCTGGATTTAAAGAAATACTCGTTTTAGTTGGCCTTAAATTATCTGAGTATAGTCTGTCTACTTATATTTTGATTACTGAGAGCTGGCTGTATTTTTTTTTTTTTTTTTTGAGACAGGCTGTTGCCCAGGTTGGAGTGCACTCTGTTGCCCGGGCTGGAGTGCAGTGGCACAATCTTGGTTTACTGTAATCTCTGCCTCTGAGGCTCAAGCAATCCTCCCACCCCAGCCTCCTGAGTACCTAGTACTAAGGGCACGGGCCACCACACCCAGCTAATTTTTGTATTTATCATAGAAGTGGGGTTTTGCCATGTTGCCCAGGCTGGTCTTGAACTCCTGGCCTCAAGCAGTCCACCTGCCTGGGTCTCCCAAAATGCTGGGATTATAGGTGTGAGCCACCATGCCTGGCTGAGAGCCAGTGTTTTTTTGGTTTTGTTTTTTTTTTTTTTTTGTCTCACATGGTCACCCAGGCTGGAGTGCGATGACACAATCTCAGCTCACTGCAACCTCCGCCTCCCTGGTTCAAGTGATTCTCCTGCCTCAGCCTCCTGACCACCACACCTGGCTAATTTTTTATATTTTTAATAGAGACGAGGTTTCACCATGTTGGCCAGGTTGGTCTCGAACTCCTTATCTCAGGTGATCCACCTGCCTCGGCCTTCCAAAGTGCTAGGATTACAGGCGTGAGCCACCACACCCGGCCCCAAGAGCCAGTTTTTACATACCTGGACCTTCCCTCCTTGTTTTATTGACTCTTCAGTAAAGGCAGCAAAAACTCGACCAAGTTTTTGAGATGGAGCAAAACTCCATCTCAAAAAACAGCCATAATTAGGAAGTTAAATCCATTATGGGAAAAAACACTAAGAAACCAAACAATACTCTGGTTTCTCTTCAAATTGTATAAATCTTTTGCCTTTTACTAAAGATTTCTGTAGAGAGGAACAATTCTGAGTCTTAATCCAATTTTTTGAGGCCCTGTTTCTGTGGGGCTGATAAAAAGAAAAAAAACATTATTTTTAATTCTCTGGTGAATCTCTCTGAATCATTCTTGTCCCCTAATAGTAGGGAAAATGCTGAAGCCTTGACTATAACATAAACTATTCTCCCCAAAAGCTAGACATTTCCATTTATTGACATCACTTAATATAGGTGGAGACATGACCAGACTGAAGCCAACATTTCCAGCTTGGCTGTGACTGCATAGGAAAACGGGGTAGAATGTAGCTCTTAGGATAGAACCCTAAATCCAGACATGTGATCTGGATCAGAAACACGAAGCCTCTAGAGAATTTGGCACTGCTGAGCTGTGTTTACTGTTTCTCCACTGTTGCCATAAGTGCCTTTTCAATTTACTTTCCATATTGTGTCTTTCTGAAAGGAGCCCTCCTTGTGTACATCATCATGGTTCCCCAGGAGTGGATTTACCAGTTACCATACCAGAAGCTTCTTCAGTCCCTGATCAGATCAGAGGAGGTAATGATCAGCCTGAGCTTTTTCTTTTTCTCTGCTCCTGTCTAATGGAAACTAGGTATAAATAGGCTCTCTCTCTTCATGATTTTTGGCGGTTTTAGAAACTTGCCCTTCACTCTCTCCATGCTCCTCCTGCATACCTTTACTTCTATTCTCTGGCTGACTATATTGTTAGACCTCTTAGAGGTAGTGGAAAGAACACAGGCTTTGGAGCCATACCAATCTAGGTTCCAGCTCCATCTCCACTTTTCCTGACTAGCAGTTCAGCAGGTTTATAATGGCTGTGAGGCTGTTTCCTTAGTACAAAATGTATCAGTTTGTTAGGATTACAGAGTTAATTTTTCTGATTGAATTAACAGTCATCTTGCATTACAATTCTGGACAGTTTCTCCTTATCACTTAAACTACCCTTAAAACTTCCCAAATACTTAAAAAAAAAAAGACTTCCGGCCAGGCGTGGTGGCTCACGCCTGTAATCCAAGCACTTTGGAGGCCAAGGCGGGAGGATCACTTGAGGTCAGGAGTTCAAGACCAGCCTGACCAACATGGTGAAACCCCATATATATTTTAAAAAAAAAAGACTTCAAACACTGTGATCAGATTGCCACCTGCCTCAATCATAGCCTTGCTGTGAGTTAGGAAACACTAGGTGCTTATGGATGCTGCATCTAACCAACAGCTCTTTTGCTTTTAGAGCCCAGAGGCTCATCAGGACTTATAAACAGCAGACAGAAGAGCTATGACCACTCAAGGTAACAACCTTGTGCAGTCTCTTTTTCAGAAGCAGGTGGATATCCTAGTATTGCTTCTGCTTAAAAGAGCCTCTCATAGCATGTACCCATCTTCAAAGAGCAGAGAAGGGGGAGCCCTCACTCCTTCTTGTTCTTATTTCTTCTAAACCCTTTGAGCAACACTGAACGAAGGGCTAAAGCTGATGTTTAAGAGTGTTCTATTTGGGAGGCCGAGGCGGGTGGATCACCTGAGGTCAGGAGTTCAATACTAGCCTGGTCAACATAGCAAAACCCCATCTCTACTAAAAATACAAAAATTAGCTGGGCGTGGTGGCAGGCGCCTGTAATCCCAGCTACTTGGGAGGCTGAGGCAGGAGAATTGCTTGAATCCAGGAAGCGGAGGTTGCAGTGAGCCAAGATCATGCCATTGCACTCCAGCCTGGCTGACGAGCGAAACTCTATCTCAAAAAAAAGAAAAAAGAGTGTTCTGTGTTCCAGACAAGAAAGGAATGCCCCCAAATTTACCTCACCCTTAGCACCAGGGGGAGAAGACAGAAAGGTTACACCCAGTATACATCTAAGTAATTTTTTCTTAGACATACCTGCTTCTCTGCTCCCACTCACATTAGAACAGTGTCCAGAAAAATCACATTTCCTTTGCAAGGTGTTTTCTCTGAAAGAATAATTGAGCAAACTGTGGATATCCTGGAGCCCTTGATCACATTAATTTTCAGCTAGGAGTGAGAGCCGTCATGGTTACCAGAGTGGTATGTTTCCTGCAGTGCCCGTATCTTGCACCAGTAGAGCTGGGTCCTCCATCAAACCATGATCTGTAGCTATAAAGGTGATACGAAAGCAATCATGTTCTCTTTTTACATCTGATTTTTTTCTTTGAGGAAATCTTACTTTCTTCCAAGGATTACAGCCCAGATTATCTTGTAAAAAGGTAATGATTTGTGTTTATTTGGGGGGATAATTGGTTTTCTTCTACAGGCATCACCATGGGAGCAGCATTGCTGGAGAACTGGTAAAGGGAGCTTTGTCTGTTGCTGCTTCTGCATACAAGGCCCTATTTGCTGGGCCACCAGTCACTGCACAGGTCAGTGTGTGTGTGTGTGTGTGTGTGTGTGTTTTATTTTCCTGAATCTCAACTCCAGGTCACCAGTGAAAGTGGTGGCATCTGTCTGGGTGGGTTGAAGAGTAACATGGCATTATGGAAAGGGCATAGGCTTTAGATTTAGTCTTTAGTTAACACACAACACAACTCTGCCACTTTCTAACTATACAACTCTAGCCATGTTACTTAAGGGAAGAAAAAGAGAAGAACCTATTGTTGACCATCTATTAATATTTTCTATAGAGAGAAGCTATTCCAGGTGTTGACACTATAGCATGAATAAAACACTGGTTCTTGGCCAGGTATGGTGGCTCTCACCTGTAATCCCAGCACTTTGGGAGGCCAAGGTGGGAGGATTGCTTGAGCCCAGGAGTTTGAGACCAGTCTGGGCAACATAGTGAGACCCCTATCTCTACAAAAAATTTAAAAATTGGGTTGGGCACGGTGGCTCACGCCTGTAATCCCAGCACTTTGGGAGGCCGAGGCAGGTGGATCATGAGGTCAAGACATTGAGACCATCCTGGCCAACTCGGTGAAAACCCATCTCCACCTGAAAGTACAAAAAAATTAGTTGGATGTGGTGGCGCGCGCCTGTAATCCCAGCTACTCAGGAGGCTGAGGCAGGAAGATCGCTTGAAACTGGGGGGGCAGAGGTTGCAGTGAGCAGAGATCACGCCACTACACTCCAGCTTGACAACAGAGCAAGACTCTGTCTCAAAAAAAATTTTGTTTAATTAGGTAAGTATGATGGCATGCACCTATAGTCCCAGCTACTTGGGGAAGCTAAGGTGGGAGGATCCCTTGAGCCCAGGAGATTGAGGCTGTAGTGAGCCATGATGGAGCCACTGCACTCCAGCTTGGGTGACAGAGTGAGACCTTGTCTCAAAAAACAAAAAAGACACTGAATCTTGCCCAAAAACTATGGGAAACAAGTAAAATGCAGAATACTTAAAGTACATAGTAAGATACTATGTCAGTGCCATTAGACAGATGTGACACCTCAGCCTGGTGTGCTCAAGTAAGGCTTTCTGGTAGCTGATGCCTAAACTGAGTCCTAAAGGACAGAGTAAGTGTTCATCAGTAAAGAGGGATAGAAAGGGCACTGTAGACAGAGTAGCCAGTAAAAAATACTTGGAAATGTAAGCATGGAGTGTGAATCTGGTCTGAGGAGAAGAGTAAGAAGAAAAAAGACTGGCTGGACTGGGTGGCTCACACCTGTAATCCCAGCATATTGGGAGGCCAAGGTGGGTGGATTATTTGCATCCAGGAGTTCAAGACCAGTTTGGGCAACAGGGCAAAACCCTGTCTCTACTAAAAATACAAAATATTAGCTAGGTATGGTGGTGTATGCCTGTGGTCCCAGCTTCTCAGGCAGCCAAGGAGGGAGAATCGCTCTAGCCTGGGAGGCAGAGGTTGCAATGAGCCGAGATCACGCCACTGAACTCCAGTATAGGCAACAGAGTGAGACCCTGTCTCAAAAGAAAAAAAAGAAAAAGAAAAAAAGACCAAATATGTAGGCAGGATGTTGTGTTGAGGTTTGGATTTTATTTTAAGGCTAATAGGAGCGATGGAAAGGTTTGAAGGTAGTGATTAACACGATTAGATTGGTTCTTAGTAAGATCACCTGCTACATTGTGGAGGCTGGTAGAGCCAGTAAAGAAATCCAGGCGGAGTACGGTGGCTCACGCCTGTAATCCCAGCACTTTGGGAGGTCGAGACTGGCGGATCACAAGGTGAGGAGTTCGAGACCAGTCTGGCCAATATGGTGAAACCCCATCTCTACTAAAAATACAAAAATTAGCCTGGCGTGGTGGTGCATTCCTGTGATCCCAGCTACTCAGGAGGCTGAGGCAGAGAATAATTGCTTGAACCCGGGAGGCAGGAGTTGCAGTCAGCTGAGATTGCCCCACTGCACTCTAGCCTGGGTGACAGAGACAGAGCGAGACTCGAGACTCTGTCTCAAAGAAAAATAAAGGAAATCCATAAAAGAATCCATGTATTGGTGGAAAGAAGGGTAGAAAAGATAATTAAGAGATGGAAATGGCATAACTTTAAAATAGTAAGTGGCTAAAAAGAAGTCAAGGATAGGCCAGGCACGGTGGCTCACATCTGTAATTTCAGCAGTTTGGGAGGCCAAGGTATGCAGATCATTGAGCTCAGGAGTTCGAGACCAGCCTGGAGAACATAGCGAAACCCTGTCTCTACAAAAAATACCAAAAAATTAGCCAGACATGGTGGTGCACACCTGTAGTCCCAGCTACTTGGGAGGCTTAGGTGGGAAAATAGCTTACGCCCCAGAGGCAGAGGTTGCAGTGAGCTAAGATCATGCCACTGCACTCCAACCTGGGTAACCAAGCCAGACACTGTCTTGAGGGGGGTGGGAAATCAAGGATAAATTCCAAGTTTCTGGCTTAGGCAATGTTTAAATACCATTCTGGCTTAGTACCATTCATTAAGATAAGATATGCTGGGAAGGATGTATTTGAGCAAAGAAGAGAATTGGGTTAGTTTTGTTGAATACTATTGAGTTTGTGGCATATCCAGGTAAAGGTAAAGATGTCCAGAGTGCAGTTGGATATACAGTTGTCCTTTAGTATCTGTGAGGGATTGGCTCCAGGACCCCTATGGATACTAAAATCCATAGATGCTTAAGTCCCTTATATAAAACAGGACAGTACTTGCATGTAACCTAGCACATCTTTAGAGATAGGGTCTTGCTCTGTCATCCATGCTGGAGTGCAGTAACTAGATTGTAGCTTACTGCAGCCTAGAACTCTTGGGTTCAAGCAATCCTCTCACCTCAGCCTCTTGAGTAGCAGTGACTACAGGTGGGCAGCACCATGCTTGGCTAGTTTTTTGTGTGTTTGGTTGGGTGGTTGGTTGGTTTTTTTTTTTTTTTTTTTGAGACAGAGTTTCACTCTTGTTACCCAGGCTGGAGTGCAATGGCATGATTGCGGCTCACTGCAGCCTCCACCTCCTGGCTTCAAGCAATTCTTCTGCCTCAGCCTCCCACGTAGCTGGGATTACAGGCATGCGCCACCACGCCCAGCTAATTTTTTGTATTTTCAGTAGAAACAGGGTTTTTCTGTGTTGGCCAGGCTGGTCTTGAACTCTCAACTTCAGGAGATCTGCCTGTTTCAGCCTCCCAAAGTGCTGGGATTACAGGCGTGAGCCACTGCACCCATCCACCTGGCTAGTTTTTGTTTCAATATTTTAATCCGAGTCATGGCACCAAAAAAAATTAAAATGTTGTCGAAGAGATAGGGTTTCACTATGTTGCCCAGGGCAACTAATTCCTGGCCTCAAACAATCCTCCCGCTTCAGCCTCCCAAAGTGCTAGGATTACAGGCTTGAGCCACTGCATCCAGTGCATCTCATATGCTTCAAATCACCTCTACATTACTTACAGTACCCAATGCAATGTAAATGCTATGTAAAGAGTTGTTATACTGTATTGTTCAGGGAATAATGACAAAAAAGTTCCTTTTTTTCCCAAATATTTTCAACATGTTCCTTTTTTCTCCCCAAATATTTTCAACCCTTAGTTGATTGGTCCACAGATAAGGAACCCACAGATATGGCAGGCCAACTGTATCCATCCAGATCATAGGGGAGGGATTTGGCCTGGTGATAATAAGCTTAAGAGTCACTTGTCTAGAGATTATAGCAGGAACCATCTGATGGGATGAGATGATCCAGGAATAATGGGGAAAGCAAGAAGCAACCGTTAAGGAGCAGGAAAAAAATACTCTGGAAGAAAACTGAGAACTAGGAGGAAAATGAAGAAAGAGTTCTATGCTGGAACTTAGGGAAGGGTGTTTTAATAAGGGGGACATGGCTACAGAGAGATGTGAACAGGTGGTGAGGAATTTGAGTGTGTAAGTATGCCACACTTTCAAATAGCTAGGCTACAATAGGCAGAAGCTAGTATACATAAGACAAGAGGAAACATTTCTAAAGATGGGTGAGACTTCAGAGATGGGCAAGCCAGTAGTGAAAGAGGTTAATGATAAAGATGAGAGACAGATTGGAGATGGAGGAAGATTTCTGAAGTAGTGAGAGGTGATGAGATACAAAGCAAGGTACATTCTATTAACCTGGAAAAGAGGATGGATAATCTATTCTGAGATAAGAAGGTAGAAGGGAACAGTGGGATCAGGTGTGAGAGAAACACCAGACTGTGCTCAACATGTTTGCATACTGTTCTCATCTTTACATACTTTCTCAACAATCCTGCAAAGTAGGAGGTTTGATATATCTTCAGTTCATAAAGGAATGGATAGCACAGTTGGTAAGTAAATGGTAGATTAGGGTTTGAGTCTAAGCATGTCTGCCTCCAAAGTTTAAATAATCTTTCTGCTGCACAGCTTCACCATCCCCAGTCTGTGAAATTGGGACAATAACAGAACCAGAGGCCAGGTGAGGCGGCTCACATCTGTAATCCCAGCATTTAGGGAGGCCAGAGTTTGAGGATCACTTGAGCCTAGAAGTTCAAGACCAGCCTGGGCAACATAGTGAGACCTCAACTCTAGTAAAAATTTAAAAATTATCTGGGTGTGGTAGGGCAGACCAGTGGTCCCAGCTACTCAGAAGGCTCAGGCAGGAGGATCACTTGAGCCCAGGAGGTTGAGGCTGCAGTGAACTGTGTTCACACCACTGCACTCTAGTCTGGGGAACAAAGTGAGACCTCATCTCTAGTAAAAATTTAAAAATTAGCTGGGTGTGGTAGGGCAGACCAGTGGTCCCAGCTACTCAGAAGGCCCAGGCAGGAGGATCACTTGAGCCCAGGAGGCTGAGGCTGCAGTGAACTATGTTCACATTACTGCATTCTAGCCTGGGGAACAAAGTGAGACCCGGTCTCAAAAAAACAAAAAAGCATTGTTAGGAAGATTTAAGAAGGTAATGCTTCTGCTACAGGGCGTGAATGAATGAATGTTAACTTCCTCTTACCTATACTTTTGGAGGAGAAAAACTAAGAAGACTTCCCAGGTTGTAATTTCCCAAGCTTTTTTTTTTGTCCAGCTCCTCTGCATGTCTGACAAAATTTCCCATACCATCTTTCAGTAACACTTTCATTTTGCTCATACTTGCCTCATCACCACAATTACCTTTATGTTCAGAAGGGCTCTGGGCTTTGCTGTCATTCCCTCATCTGGCCAAAAAATGCTTCTTCCTGAAGCCTTCTCCTAGTACTAAGTATAGTTCATTAGCTCCCCAGTTTCCCTTTTCTCCTCCTTCAAGTACACACATACCTAATCTAAGACAGGGCCTTCCTAGTCCAAACCGTTGGTGTCAAGTACACAGGGAGTGCCACAGCCTTGAATCTAATTACCTAGCACTTTGAATAAATCTGGAAAGACTAGTATGGTTACAATTTTCTTTCGCTTTTCTTGTCTCTGCACAGCCAGTAGTTTCTGAAGATCAAACAGCAGCTCTGATGGCCCATCTCTTTGAAATGGGATTCTGTGACAGGCAGCTGAACCTACGGCTGCTGAAGAAACACAATTACAACATCCTGCACGTTGTGACAGAACTTCTTCAGATCAACAACAATGACTGGTACAGCCAACGCTATTGAGGAGTGACCCTTGTATTAAATAATTGCCTGCTGCTCACAGATGATCTTTATTCTGTCATTGGGGTTAAACCCTTGCTTATTTTTCATCTGATGAATCTGTATAGAGCCCATCATTGAGTTACTAAGACAGTACCTGTTACAGTATTTGGGAGAGCAAATCAAAGACCAGAACTTAAATTTTCACTTCAGACATTGGATGAATAGAATAGTAGGAAGACAGTTTTGATTTGGATAAAACACCTTTATTTTAGTGCATCGACAAGTGTAACTTCAAGTTCTTATAGAACCATTTTTCTTTCTGCTTTTATTGAAGTTGGGTATTTTTCTTTGGTTAATGTGGATTTTTTATGGGAGTATCTGTTAATTGTCAGGTTTTGAAAGAAATTAACCTTGGAAGTTGTTTTCAAGAATTATTCTCATAATTTCTGTAATCCACCCCAAGCTTCATAGTTATTTGGCACTGAAATAACACCCAGAGCATGATAGGAATGTTGTTACTCTTCCTTTCTCAAGGAGAAAGTAATTTTCCTGCAAGACTTAATAATTGGCACTATTGCTAAAGACTCCATGGTGCATTCAAGAGTATCCAACTTTCAGGGATCTCTGCATTTCAATAAGAGGAGGAAGAGTGTGCTGATTAACCCACCAGCACCTATTGAGCAATGTCTATTGTAGTAATTCTGCATACATTTTTATTTAAGGGAAAAAAATTTAAGTAGGTAGTGTGAAATGTTTTGCTAACCTTATAGAAAAGGAAAAAAAATCCTATTATTTAAAGGGAAAAATAAATTTAACAGTTACCTTTTTTCTTAATGTCAGGGCAGATCTTATTTTACAGTACAGTCGGGGAATAGAAACATGTGAAAAGCAAAACGTGGGCTCCTAAATTAATGTCTGTAAAGTTCAGGGTGGGCAAATGAGTGTGTATGAGGTATAGCAAATGCTGATGACTTCTTTAATGTGTGAAGTCCATTCAGAGGTATCTAGCCCTAGAAAGCCTAGAACAGGAAGCGGCAGCTGGTGTTCTGCAGAACTTGGACAGGGGCAAAGTTGCTGACAAGGTTTAACCCCAAGATAAGTGGGATAGAGCTTGTCCAGGGGCCCAAGTCCTCACTCTGTTTACAGAAGGGAGTTGGTGAAGGAAGAGGTAACAAAAAATGCTAAACATTTTATCTATGAAAATGACTTCGAGAAAAGGAAGAATCTGAACCCCAGACCGAAGGGGGGCAAGATAATTAAAATAGTATTATCTAACCTGGTTGGTATTTGTAATGAATGGTGATTTTAATTAGTCATTAGCCATAATGATGTTTATTTACAGTATAACTCCTGAATGCTACTTAAATAAACCAGGATTAAAACTGCAAGCCAACCAGGCTGTTCATTATTTAAAACGTTTTAATCAGGGTTTCCGGATTGAAGATGGAGCAGCTGGGTGTCTATAATTGGGTTGATGGGCGGGACCTGTCTTGACCATCGGAGTTTTATAGTCGAGGGCCAGAAAGGCCCGGGTCGTCCGCTCCGTTGTACTTTTACATAACCACTTAAAGAATGGTGAAATAAATGTTCTTGGAAATTCCTACCTGGACTGGCTAGTCCTTGCGAAAGCAGCGTCCGGGGCCTCGAGTGACGTTTGGAGAGCTGAGAGCGTTTCGGGATGCTGCGTGGCGAAGGGGCGGGCCCGGGACGAGGGGGGTGGGTCCGGAGGGGCTGGGGCGGGACTTCCCTGGGCACTGAGTCAAAGCTTGAGGCGAGTGTCCGCTCCCGCACTTTCGATTCCGCTTGCTGTCGTTTCTGTCGCTGCGGTAGTCCGCTGGTAAGACCCTCCTCAGACTCTCTTTATCTGCTTTCCCTTTCGGAGGTCAAGAGACCTCCTATGCCGCCGCCTCGTCCAACACACAGGCGCCCCCTGCCCGGGTACCGAACTTTACTAACGGCCTCTCGGGGTAACTGGTGGGACTTGAAATCCTCCCTCAAATAAGTCACACCTTCTCCGTCCGCGCCCACCCTGTCGGCCCATGACAGAGCCGCCATGTACCCCGGAATCAGCTTGGCCCTTCGGGGAGGTCAGGGTCCTTACTATCCCCACTCTCCAGTGCGACACATTCGCTCCCCTAGGACTCCTGAAGGCGGCAGGCGGCGCTTCTCCTCCCCACCACCGCCCAGCCCAGCCCACTCTGCCCTTAGAGGCCCTTCTCCCCAAAGACACACTCCTGAAGTCTCACCCTTGCGCAGCTGAGGAGCCTGGGATCCCAGAACTGAACCAGGTGAGTCTCCCTAGTATTTTAGCCCAGAAAGATCTGTGTGGCTCACTTGCCGGCCTCCTTGTGCCACACAGAGTCCAGATTTAGCCTTCACTTTTCCTAGTGAAAGACCCTGAGTTCTCCTCGGGGTTTCTTACCCCGCCTCAGAAAGCAGTGAGGCGTCTGCTTTCTATCAGGGCTTCCTTAAGGGTCTTTACCACACCTGTGACCAGTCTGGCTTCCTCTCTGCTTGTTTCAAGGAATCTCTTTTCTGCCCTATCCAACTTCCTTCCCTTGAAGTGAATGATAGCTCAGCAACTTTTCCAAAGAAAAACTAAATCCTCTGCCATTCACTTATGGAAGTTCCTTAAAGTGAAATAACTTCTGCTTTTCTTTTCCCTTTTGAGGCAGAGTGGTCTCTTTAACAATAATGAAAGGAATTGAAATGCACTGAGACTCTGAGAGTCCCATGTAAGCACCTAATTTTTCACACCCTATCTTCCTTAGACTTGAGCTTGCTTAAACTGTGGTGGGGTTCCTTGCCAATCTTGAGAACCTCAAACCAAAATTACATCTGGCTTCAGTGCTAACAAGCTTAGCACTGAACTTTGGTCTTTTCTCATTAGTGAACCCCCACCCCATCCCGAAGAATGGGTAAGACGTTTTCCCAGCTGGGCTCTTGGCAGGAGGATGAGAACAAGTCAATCCTGTCCTCCAATCCAACCATTGGCAGCAAGGCTGCCAGCTACTCCAGTACCAGTAGCAGCAAGTCTTTTTGTTCCCGTGTGCCTTGTGAAGGAACTGCTGGTGCCAGCTTTGTGACTTGTCCCACCTGCCAAGGCAGTGGCAGGATTCCCCCAAGGTGAGTGGCCCAAGCCTCTGGAAATAGCCTGGAATCCAGGGAAGGTTCTTAGCCTGTTGGCCTGGAGCAGCCCCTCTGAGTCTCCTTGGATGGGGTTAGATCTGCTCCCAGCTCTTGACCTCCCAGTCTCAGGCTGGCTAGGGAGATACTTACTATCCTTGGGCTCCCTGCAAAAACCTGCCGTCCTGTCCTGGTTGTATTCCCCAGCCCCTTGTGGGAAAGGGATTCTAGCCACTGTGCTCCTGAGCAACCCTGTGTGTCTTAGGATTCGTTCAGTTCGAGAAGTTTCAAATTACCTTTCCAAAGATGCTGGGAATCTCTGATTTGCTGGTGATTTTCAGAGATTCTTCATACCTATTAGTGGAAATCTCACTTCCATTCTAGGGATGGTAAAGCTGAGCTGCCAACTTTGGTAGCAGAGTCCAGTGCTTCCAGTCCTGCTCTGGGGCAGAGGTGGCATGCTTCTGACATTGCTCTATGGTGTGGGTGGAGGGGTGCTTCTGGGAGGCTGGCACTCACAATTGCATCTTGGCCCTCCCTCTCACCTTCCCTCTCTCTCTAGAGCTGGAGAAGCAGTTGGTGGCTCTCATCCCCTATGGGGACCAGAGGCTGAAGCCCAAGCACACGTAAGTTCCCCTTCCTCCCCCAGCTCCACAAGCCATCGCCCCTGCGGGCTGTTCCCTTTGTCTCTTCTATTTTGATCCCCCCTAATTTTTTCCTATTAGTTCTTCTATAGAAAGCCTGAACCTCACCGGGCTCAGAGGTACCAGCTCCTTATGTTCAAGGATTTTTCCTGATTTAAGAAGCTCCAGGGCCAGGTGTGGAGCTTCTTAAATGTGGAGCCCACACCTGTAATCCCAGCACTTTGGGAGGCCGAGGCAGGTGAATCACTTGAGCTCAGGAGTTCAAGACCAGTCTGGGCAACATAGTGAAACCCCATCTTTACCAAAAAAAGAGCAACAGCAGCTGTGGGCACAGCAGATATCACGTGAAGCCACTTGGTAGCCTTCCTTAAGCATCACTGCTTCCAGGAAGCATGACTCCCTCTCCAAGACAGAAAGGATCTAGCAGCACCGCAAGTTCTCCCAGGAAGGAGGGGAGACAAGCACGTGGCCCTGGTTGCAATGGTTTTAAAAACATTTTCTAAAGCACTTCCCTGACTGAGGCACTTCAGACTTGCTTGTTTTTCTCCCAGTAGAGATGAAAAACCTATTGCTCCCTGTTCTGGGACACTTCAGAACCTCAGGCAGCCCTGGGACCCACCATGTTTGTGATCTGAGTCCATCTGACATGGAACTCCCACAGCCTCCTCCCAAGGACCTGGTGTCAACCTGGGAGTCCCCACCAAGCCGGACCCTCTCAGCCACCCAACTGTACCAGAATTAGAAATTAGTCTAGGCGCAGTGGCTCATGCCTGTAATCCCAGCACTTTGAGGAGGCTAAGGCAGGCGGATCACCTGAGGTTAGGAGTTCAAGACCAGCCTGGCCAACACAGCGAAACCCTGTCTCTACTAAAAATACAAAACTTAGCTGGGCATGGTGGCAGACATCTGTAATCCCAGCTACTTGGGAGGCTGAGGCAGGAGAATCATTTGAACCTGGGAGGTAGAGGCTGCAGTGAGCCAAGATCATGCCACTGCACTCCAGCCTGGGTGACATAGTGAGGCCTCATCTCAAAAAAAAAAAAAAAGAAAGAAAGAAAGAAAGAAATTACCAGCCTGGCCAGCATGGTGAAACCCCGTTTTTTACAAAAATTAGCCAGGCATGGTGGCAGGTGCCTGTAATCCCAGCTACTCTGGAAGCTGAGGCAGGAGAATTGCTTGAACCCGGGAGTTGGAGGTTGCAGTGAGCCGAGATCGTGCCATTGCACTCCAGCCTGGCTGACAGAGCAAGACTGTCTCAAAAAAATAAGAAATTAGCAGTGCCCATCATAAGATACTAACAAAATACTGTCTCTAATGCATATCTGAATTTTGAATTGAATGGATGGTATCCTGTTCTGAATGTTAAAATTCAGAACTTCCAAATATGGACTTATTTCTTCTAGTGATAATTAGCATTCATTGTGCTTTTGCCATCTGCAAGGACCTGTGATTAGTATTTTTTCATATATTAGCCGATAACAAATTCTGTGAGGTCAGTACAATTATCTGCCTTTTACCAACTGAGACTTAAGGAGGTAAGTGGGGCTGCTCCATGTTATTGGGTCAGTGGGAACAGAGCTGGGAGTGGAAACCAGGCTGCCTGCCTCCCAGTTCTGTGTGTCTTCTCACTCTGGGCCACATCTGGGGAGCTAAATGTTGGGGTGGTGTGCAGAGGAAAGCCTTGTATATGGAAAGGAGTGTCTGAACCCCCTCCCCCAATTTTCCTTGGTGTTCAGACTTTTCCATTCCTCCATCCTGGGTCCTGCTTTCCCACAGGAAGCTCTTTGTGTTCCTGGCGGTGCTCATCTGCCTGGTGACTTCCTCCTTCGTCATCTTTTTCCTGTTTCCCCGGTCCATCCCTGTGCAGCCTGCAGGCCTCAACTCCTCCACGGTGGCCTTTGGCGAGTCTGATATCCACCTCAACATAACGGTGGGTGGGTGCCCTTGGGCTCCATCCCCCACTTCCCAGCAATACTTCGCTGTAATCTTTGTCCAGTATTGTGACCCTGGGCATGGGAAGCGGGGGATCTTATGGCACGCAGAGGGTGTTGGGAGCCTGAAGAGAGGTAGGAGCAACCATGAGCTCCATGACAGATGGTAAGGATTGGGACTCTACACAGTAAGGGGTCAGAATCAGGGCCAGATAAGTAAATCATAGGGGTGGAGCGGGGTGACAGTGCCTGAGACTCCCTGGATGGACAGGACTGAATGGAAAGGAGCCGTACAGGGTGAGCCTGGATCCTGCGCCAGCTTAACTTCTTCACCATTCAGAGTCCCTCCCAAGGGCTCCTGGTTCTGGTCCTCTGCACCTGAAGCTTGTCATGGTAGGATGGGGCTCAGGCCAGCCAGCCAGCCAGGCTTCTGCACCTGTTTGGCTTCTCCTAAGGATGGGCCATCTTCACTCCTCCCTTCCTTTGTCTTCATCCCCAGAATGTCTTAAACATCTTCAATGGCAACTACTACCCCATCACAGTGACGCAGCTGACTCTTGAGGTTCTGCACCTGTCCCTCGTGGTAGGGCAGGTTTCCAACAACCTTCTCCTACACATCGGCCCTTTGGCTAGTGAACAGGTGACTCTCTCCCTGGCCAGCCCTGCCCACCGGAGTGTGGATGTGTGGTGGTGAGAAAGGGTCAGCTGGAGTTGGGGCTAACCTGTGCCCATTTGTTTGACAGATGTTTTATGCAGTAGCCACCAGGATACAGGATGAAAACACATAGTGAGTACCCCTTGATCTCTTCTCCCCTAGCTGCTTGCCTGCCTTAGGAACCCACTTAATACCCACCAGCTTTCCTGACTGCTTAGCAAATTTTGCAGCCAGCATCTGGCCTGCCCTCCCATGGCCATTAATGTAATAAGCAAGGGTTCAGGGTCCCCAGCCTCTCCCTGTTTAAACCTTGATTAGAATGAAAAACAGGCTGGAATTTGGTTAATCTTTACAATATGTGACCTTGAGCTCTTCAGCTTGCATTGCTGAGGAAGATGAATGTTTTGTTTTCTACTGAGTGGGGGGTCTAGCATGTGCCTGGGCCAAGTGAGTGGAGGTCAGAGTGACAGTGCAGCTGCCACACTTACCTGAGGGGTGGAAGTGGCATTTTGGGGGCACCTAATGGAGGGAAAGGGGTCTGTGGGATAGGGAAACTGGGACCTGCAGGTATCCTCTGAGCTGACAGGCTGCTCCATGGTCCCATGTTCTCTTTTCACTCAGCAAAATCTGTACCTGGCCGAAAATCAAAGTCCACCATGTGCTTTTGCACATCCAGTAAGTAGAGCCTGGAGCTCTGGTATCCCTGCCATCACTTCTGACTTCAGTCTCACTCAGCTCCTCCTCATGGGCAGAGAGTCATCCAAGCTGACCCCATGAGTCTTTGTTGGCTCTTGGGAATAGCAAGTCTGGCCCCTTTTCTAAGTCTCACCTTGCCTATAAGCTATTAGGGGCAACAGGCATAGGGCTGTCTGGAAGCTGCTGGAACACAGGTGGGGCAGCTGTCCCAGCTACCTTGGCAGAGTGGGAGCCAGAGGGAAGGGAAATGAGGGAGCCCCCTCCTCCCCACTCCCAGACAGAATAACAGGCCCAGAGCTTTCCTTTTCCTCCCAGCCATGGCAGCAAGGCCTGTTTCCTCTCCAGGGGCACCCTGACCTGTTCCTACCTGAGCCATTCTGAGCAGCTGGTCTTCCAGAGCTATGAATATGTGGACTGCCGAGGAAACGCATCAGTGCCCCACCAGCTGACACCTCACCCACCATGACCTGTCTGCTGTCCCTGTACTCCAGGCACCTGTAACCCTGGTCTCTATCTCCCACAACTCCCTGGTGACTAAAGAAGGACTATAGAGGCTTTGCCAAAGGATAAGCCCTGCTTCATCACGCTCTTCCCTCCTCAGCACAGGGGAGCTTGCTTTGACGTTAACTTCATACACACACACACTCATATTCTCTGAGTCGCCCAGATTCATTCAGGGGGCTTCAGAATCTTTCAGATTCTGCCCTTGGTTAGTCTTTTTTTGGTAGAGACAGAGTTTCACTGTTGGCCCAGGCTGGTCTTGAACTCCTGGGCTCAAGCAATCCTCCCTTCTTGGCCTCCCAAAGCACTTGGATTACAGATGTGAGCCACTGTGCCTAGCTGGTCTTTCTTGAGGAAAATCTGACCTGGCATTTTCTTGAGGCACCTTACATTCCCAGAAGTGGCACCTACCCTTTCAAGTACTGAGCACCTGGTCAGTGTGAAGGGACCACTTCACCCCAACTCCATCAGGGCTCATTCTACTGTCTGAATATAGAGAAAGCTGTAGTTTTATCTGCTTTTAAAACATGGACCCGCTGACTGGCTGCAGTAGCTCACACCTGTAATCCCAGCACTCTGGGAGACTGAGGCGAGTGGATCACCTGAGGTCAGGAGTTTGTGACCAGCCTGGCCAACTTGGTGAAACCCCATCTCTACTAAAAATACAAAAATTAGCTGGGCGTGGTGGTGCATGCCTGTAATCCCAGCTACTTGGGAGGCTGAGGCAGGAGAATTGCTTGAAACCAGAAGGCAGAGTTTGCAGTGAGCCTAGATCATGCCACTGCACTCCAGCCTGGACGAAGAGGGAAACTTCATCTCAAAAAAAAAAAAGACCCTTTTCAAGTTTTCTGCCCACTGATAAGAAAATGACTTTGGGGACATCCAGTGCCATCTCCAAGGACTTTCAGGGGATCATAGATGCTTTCCTATGCTTATCTACTTTGACCATGTGAAAAAGTGATGGTGATGGCCTTCTCTCTGCTAACTTCTCTGCCACCTATCTGATAGTAAGATTAGCAAGGGCCCTTTGGCCCTCTGTCCTTCCTGGTTATTGACTGTCCCTGGTTCCTAGGAAGACAAGGCTGTTCTCCAGCTAAAGCTTCTCCTCTCTATAAAGGAGTTTTATTATTCCCTTCATAGCAGGAGCCAAAATAGTACAGGAGGGGAGGGAGGCACTTGGCACTCCCTGGGCCTGCACAGGAAAAAGAGCCAAAGGCAGAATCATTGTATAAGATACTTATTAAAGGAGTGTCTCGGCCGGTTGTTGTGGCTTATGTCTGTAATCCCAGCACTTTGGGAGGCTGAGGTGGACGGATCACCTGAGGTCAGGAGTTTGAGACCAGTCTGACCAATATGGAGAAACCGTCTCTACTAAAAATACAAAATTAGCTGGGCATGGTGGTGCCTGCCTGTAATCCCAGCTACTCGGGAGGCTGTGGCAGGAGAATCGCTTGAACCTGGGAGGCAGAGGTTGTGGTGAGCCGAGATCGTGCCATTGCACTCCAGCCTGGGCAGCAAGAGCGAAACTCCATCTTAAAAAAAAAAAATGGGAGTCTTTAAGTCCACACCCTGAGCCTATGTGAGTGGACACAGGCAGGTCAAACGGTGAGCCCAGCTGCTCTCATCTGAAAAACCTGCAGGAGATGAAGCTATCATATCCAGCTGAGGCTGCTAGGTTCTGTTTCACCACCATCTTAGCACCATGGCCCACTCTGGTCCCAGAGGCCTCATCTGTGCTCGGGCTTTGACAGTGTGGAGCAGCACATCTGCAGGGACTGGTCTAGACCCTTTTTTTCCTGTCACTCAGCCGGGGCCAAGCCCCAGATAAGCCATAGGTTCCCACTGACTCCTAGTGGAAATGGTTTCTGTACTTTAGCAGAACAGGAAGGATATTTGCTCATTAAAGGTGGCTTGGTTTTACAGCTGGGTGCAATGGTACGCACCTGTAGTCCTAGCTACTCAGGAAGCTGAGGTGGGAGGATCTCTGGAGCCCAGGAGTTCAAGTTTAACATGAGCAACATTAGCAAGACTTCATTAAAAAAAAAAAAAAGCCAGGCATGGTGGTGCACACCTGTAATCACAGCTGGTCAGGAGGCTGAGGCAGGAGAATCATTCGAACCCAGGAGGCGGAGGTTGCAGTGAGTCGAGATCATGCCACTGCACTCCAGCCTGGCTGACAGAGACTCTATCTCAAAAAAAAAAAAAAAAGATGGCTGGCTTTTTATCATTCAGACAGAAAGATGAGCATAGGTGAGTGGGGGAAAGCTAAATTTGAAGTAGGATGCATGGAGAGGAAAAAGTGATGACAGAACTGGGTAACTAGTTGATTGGGGGGAACAAGGGGAAGGAAGGAGGCTGTGCTGTCTCCAAGCTGAGGTCAAGGTGGTGCTAGTAAGCTCTCAGAAGTCCAGGGAAGCCAGGCTGGAGCTGCTGTGTATAGCCTACCAAATGTAAAATATTTATATTATATAGAATAAACTACACTTAAAGAGTGTTCAAAAAAGTCTCCTGGGAGTGGGAAGGGAGCTGGTGAATACTCCCTAGGATACTCCCTATTTCACAAACTTTTCTCTTTTTTTTTTGAGACAGTTTCCCTGTCACCCAGCCTGGAGTGTAGTGGCGCAATCTCGGCTCAGTGCAACCTCCTGTGTTCAAGTGATTGTCATGCCTTAGACTCCCTAAGTAGTTGGGTTACATGCACCACCACACCCAGCTAATTTTTGCATTTTTAGTAGAGACAGGATTTCACCATGTTGGCCAGGCCGATCTCAAAACTCCAGGCCTCAAGTGATCCGCCCCTCTCAGCCTCCCAGAGTGCTGGGATTACAGGCCTGAGTCACTATGCCTGGCGGAAACTGTTTTCTTAATGTTCCAGTGGGCAGCAAAGTCTCTTCCCCAGGCCTCTGAGCCCTTGATGACATGCCCTGCTCTTCTGTTTTCCTTGAGATTGCTCACAGGAGCTCCCTCTCTTCCCTCTTTCTCCCATTGTGTATCTCTGAAGTCTCTTCCAATTTTACTATTCCTCTTCTGTGCCACCACCATCCTGTTATCTTCCCCAGCTGCTCCCAGGAAATGTCCCTGGGTTAAACGTCCCTGGGTTGCACTGAAACAGCCCCTTCAGGCAAACCAAAGGCAATGCTATGTGGGCTACAATGAAATACCCAGCTCATCCCTCCGGCGGGGCTTGTGATTGAGGTGACTGAGGCAGCCTTTCTCAGCCTGGAAGAAGAAAGGTCTTCCCAGAGCTTGCACCTTCCTGAAGTCTAACACCCAGCCCTACCCGCTCCTTCACCTTGGGCTGGTGAGAAGGATGCCCAGGGTCTTTAGAACCTCTCAGTTGTCTCTGCTAGATGGAGAGGCTGAGAGCCAGGAAGGGAGAGGCTGTGGATTTCAGAAGGCAAGCCCCCCTCCCCTTCCCAAGGTCAGGTGTCATGTTTCTGAGGCTGCAGCTCCCCTTCCTCCAAGCTCTTTCCATCCCTGCCGCCATCATGTATTTGACAGCTGAGTGCCCACTGTGGGCCAGACATCGCACTGGGCTTGGAGGTGGGGAGCATCATTGCCTGCCACCACTTTCTGCTTCTGTGGGCCTGCTCTGATGTGATGCGGCCCCTCTCCCCAGGTTATCTCTCAGTAAGCATGGGCTTGGGGGGAATGGGTGACGGCTCCAGTGACAGTCATAAGCTGAAGCCCCCAACAGACTTATCACTGCTGAATAAGGGCAGGTAGTGATAGTAGTAGGAGTTGCATACTTGGGGGAACCCAAGACCCAGTTCTCCCATTAGCTTTGCCTGGAGGACAGACTTGCCTTCCACTCTCTTTCCACCCTCTCCATCCCCTTCATGAGTCCTCCTGCCCTCTCCCCTCATCCCTTCTCAAAAGCTGACCAGTCCCGTGATTGCTTCCAGGAAAAAAAAAATTACATTTTATTCCTGGCAGCCTCCTCTTCGAGTGGGTGGCTTTTGGAGTGGAGATGTTGCTGGATGCTGAGAAGATGTGGTCGCTCATCTGCTTTTTGGGGGTGGCCACTGAGGTCTTGCGTTCAATCTCTGGATCACCACTGCTGTATGTAGTTGGTAGACTGAGAAGAGGCAGAGAAGGGAAACAAAGCAAGTCAGCGGCTTCTGGTTTCAGAACATTGTGTGAAACCCCTTGAGGCCAGAGGAATCAAAGTGAAATGTAGCAGCCAGTCCTCATCCTAGAATTGCTAGCCTCAGTTCTTTCATCCTTTGCACCTCTGTCAGAGACACCTTTCCAACGCTTGCACAATTACATATTCTTATTAAGAGCTGCCATCCAGGCTGGGCACGGTGGCGCACATCTATAATCCCAGCACTTTGGGAGGCTGAGACTGGTATATCATTTGAGACCAGTCTGGCCAACATGGAAAAACCCCATCTCTATTAAAAATACAAAGAACCTGGCATGGTGGTACATGCCTGGAATCCCAGCTACTCGGGAGGCTGGGGCAGGAGAATTGTTTGAACCCAGGAGGTGGAGGTTGCAGGTGGAGTGCAGCTGAGATTGCGACACTGCACTCCAGCCTGGGCGACAGAATTAGACTCAAAAAAAAAAAAAAAAAAAAAGAGTTGCCATCCTGAGTTTGATGGCCTACAATGAGCTGGACTCCAAGCTAAGTGCTTTTAATGCTTTTTCCTTTATTAATATTTTATTTATTTGTTATTTATTTATTCTTGCTCTTTTGCCTAGGCTGGAGTGCAGTGGTGTGATCCTGGCTCACTGCATCCCCCTGCTTCCAGGGTTCAAGTGATTCTCCTGCCTCAGCCTCCCGAGTAGCTGGGACTATAGCTGCGTGCCACCACACCCAGTGAATTTTTTTATTTTTAGTAGAGATGGAGTTTCACCTTGTTGGCCAGGATGGTCTCAATCTCTTGACCTCGTGATCTGCCTGCCTTGGCCTCCCAAAGTGCTGGGATTATAGGCATGAGCCACTGCGCCCCGCCACCCAGCTGGTTTAAAAAAATTTTTTTTTGTTGAGACAGAGTATCACTGCTGTCCAGGCTGGTTTCAAACTCCTGGGGTCAAGTGATCCTCTCACCTTGATCTCCCAAAATACTCGGATTACATGCATGAACCACCACACACTTGACTTTTTGTTTTTTCTTTTTTTTTTTTTTTTTTTGAGATGGGATCTCACTGTGTTGCACAGTCTGAACTTGAATTCCTGGGCTCAAGCAATACTCCTGCCTTACCTTCCCAAGAAGCCAGGACTACTGCACCCAGCTTCCTACCCAAACATTTTTAATGGGGCAAAGAATAGAGGAATAGACCATCCAGAAGTAATTTGAAATAATTCTAGTCTCTTCCCCTTACTCCTGCTAAGGTTTCTCTGGACTACACACACACACACACACACACACACACACACACACACTCGGTCACACACACACACATACAAACACACATATTCTCATCCACCCAGAGTCTGTCTTTCAGAGTCTGCATCTCTATCTCACCTTGAGTTGCGAATATCCAGTGTTTTTGGTGGGGCTAGATTGGCATGGGTTCATGAGACCTGATGATGAAACAAAGTATAGTTTACTCATCCAGCCATTTTCCAAGGATGGAAGACTACAGGGCTGGATTCCTTATGTGTCTGGTGACCCAGGTGATGGTGGGGATGGTGGTGAGGACAAGCTCCTACCTGGGGCAAGGCACAGACTGAGCTCTTCCTGAAGATTCTCAACTAGGAAGCTGTGCTGTGCTTCCCTGTTCCAGACTTCACGGGGCTCAATATATCTGTTAATAAGCCTACAACTCATGTCTCACCCTCTCGATCACCCCACTTCCTCTGTCACTCTCACCCTGGAAGAGGGGCCAACAGTTTCTCAGACACTCTCTGCAGAAGTTGGAAGGAGCCATAGGTTGGCATTAACCCACCCAAAGGGAGTTGACCAGCAAGGCATTAAAGGCTGACGGTACTTGGGAGAGTCAGAGAGGGTAGGGCGGTAGATATGGATTCTGGACTACAGGGGTGGGATGGAAGCAAAGGGTTCCTCTCCTCACCACCTCCCACTCTCAGGCTCCAGCCCACAGTCTGTGAGGATTTCTGCCCCCTTTGGAATCTGTTGTGCATACAAAGAGATTGCCCTCCAGCTTAATGGGTCCCCACTGAAGTAGGCTGGTGACCTAGCCCTTGGGAATCATTCTGGAGATTGCATTTAGGGGTGGGCTGAGTACAAGGGGCTTGAGCACTTGGTTGTGTTGGCTGAGGTGGTGGCTGTGGTTGTGGTTGCTGTGGCCGTGGCTGCGCCTGAACCTGTTCCTGTGCCTGTGCCTGTGGCAGTGATGACGGCTGTGGTGGTGGCTGCGATGGTGGCTGCACTGATAGCTGCGACTCTGGTGGCTCCCGTGATGTCCACAATTTCACCTCTGGTGGTTGTGGCACATTTAACTTCTTAGGTGGCTGGATTTTTTTCTCCAATTGTTGTTTTCCTCCTGGTGTTTTCTTCAGTTCCTGGCAAGAAGCCCCCAGGCAAGTGGCATCCTCCTCTCCCCACCCAATCACCCATCTGCCAGAGAAACTTCCAAGAACAAGGCAAGTAAATAGAGAGGTATAGGTGGTGGTGATCTCTGTTCCCCTAGAGCTGGAGTCTGAAATTGGGCCTTGGCTGTCTCCCCAACCCACTGCAATACCCAATAACTATTTCTGGGTGACAGCACCCATGGCACAGCCCCAGCCCAGGAAATAGCACTGTCTCTGAGCACCTGCTTCCTCCCTTGAGAGCTCAGCACTGAAAGCAGTGTTTAGTGCCAGAGGATAAAGAATAATTCCCTGAAAATGCCTTGTTTTTTGTTTTGTTTTTTAGAGACAGGTTCCCACTCTGTCACCCAGGCTGTAGTGCAGTGGCACGATTATGGCTCACCGTAATCTGGAACAACTGGGCTCAAGTGATTCTCCTGCCTCAGCTTTGCACATAGCTAGGACTACAGGTGCACACCACCATGCCTGGTTAATTTTTAAATAGAGACAGGGTCTCATGTTGCCCAGGCTGGAGTGCAGTAAGTGGTACAATCTTGGCTCACTGCTACCTTGAACTCCCAGGCTGAAGTGATCCTTCCACCTCAGCCTCCTGAGTAGCTTGGACCACATGCATGCACCACCATGCGTAGCTAATTTTTAATGTTTTTGTAGAGACGCGTCTCCCTATGTTGCCTAGGTCGGTTTCAAACTCCTAGCCTCAAGCGACCCTCCAACCTCAGCCTTCCAAAGTGCGTTTTTTAATGACCCAAGGGTGCTTCTAAACTTTATAAGTGCTTTGAAATAGCAGTGTCAAATAAAAATATAATGCATGACACATGTATAATTTTAAATTTTCTAATAGCCACATAAAAGAAGAAATAGGGGCCAGGTGAGGTGGCTCATACCTGTAATCCCAGCACTTTGGGAGGCTGAGGCAGGTGGATCACAAGGTCAAGAGGTTGAGACCATTCTGGCCAACAGGGTGAAAACCCGTCTCTACCAAAAATACAAAAATTAGCTGGACGTGGTGGCATGTGCCTGTAGTCCCAGCTACTCTGGGAGGCTGAGGCAGGAGAATCACTTGAACCCAGGAGGTTCAAGACTGGAGCAAGACACCATTTCAAGAAAGAAAGAGAGAGAGAGAGAGAGAAAAGAAAGAAAGGAAAGAAGGAAGGAAGGAGAAAGAAAGGAAAGAAAGAAGAGAAAGAAAAAGAAAAGAAAGCCAGGCACAGTGGTTTACACCCATAAGCCCAACACTTCGGGAGGTCAAGGTGGGAAGATTGCTTGAGTCCAGGAGTTCCAGACCAGCCTGGGCAACACAGTGAGACCCTGTCTCTTACAATAATAAAATACATTTTTAATTTTTTTTTTTTTTTTTTTTTTTTTTTTTGAGACAGAGTCTCAATCTGTCGCCCAGGCCGGAGTGCAGTGGCACCATATCGGCTCACTGCAACCTTCGCCTCCCTGGTTCAAGTGATTCTCCTGCCTCAGCCTCCCCAAGTAGTAGAAATTACAGGCATGTGCCACCATGCCTAGCTAGTTTTAGGGTTTCACCATGTTGGCCAGGCTTGAACTCCTGACCTCAAGTGATCCACCCACCTCAGCCTCCCAAAGTGCTGGATTATAGGTGTGAGTGACCGTGCCTGACCCAAATAAAATGTTTGAAAACTAAATTTATGTAAAACTTAAAATTCAGTTCCTCAGTCACACTCCAAGGATCAATATAGCACACAGGCTGGTGGTTACCCTGTTGGACAGAACACCTTTAAACCTCCCAGGCCTAGACCCCTTGCCCTCCCCCAGACTAGTATAACAGGGAAATTGAGTCAGGTGATAGTGTCCCCCCAACACAGATGGTCTATCTGAGAGAACTCCGAATGACCTTGCTTTCCTCCTACTCAACAACATTCACCAAATAGCAGCTTCCTAGGGCTCTGTCTCCATTCTCCATTCCCTTCCTGCTCCAGAAAGGACCTGAAGAACCCAGCCTATCTCATGCACCTGTTCTTTCTGCTGCAGCTCCTATGCTGCTGGGCCATCAGCCACCTCCTTCGATCCAAAGCCATCTGCCGGCGCCGGGCCTCCCAGTGGTAGGCACTACTCATGATCGTGGGATGGTGTGAGGCCCCAGGTTGGGGTGGGACACGCAGAGCCCACTGCTCCCACCACCTCTGTCTCTTCCCACTTGGACCCCTCTGCCTGTAACTGGAACCACCTCACAATGTGGTCACTACCAGGGCAACTGAGCAGGCCCCGCCTGCTTTGTTGAGGGAGGGAGGTGTTTTTCCCAAGGCTCCTAGGGGAACATCTGCAAAGTACCTTTCTCTCCTGGGTCCTGAGCAGATAGAGCCCTTCCCCACCTTAGCTTTGAGTCTCAGTGGGCCCCACGGACAATTCAGCAGTAGTCTTTTCTCTCTAGCTTCTTTCCCCTACTCTTCCTCAGAGGCTTCCAGCATCATCATCTGGCCCTCCCTCTGCTGATCCCTCCCTGTTTAGGTCTCTGGAATTACCTTTTTTCTCCTTAATCTCTCCACTCCTCGTCTCCCCTCTAAATGCACTGAGTCAGAATGAAAGAAAATACAAAATCCTACTAAGCCTGAGTTCTGAGCCCCCAGAACAGGTCTAACAAAGGGGCTTATTAGAAAACACCCTAGCTCTGGAGATTTCTAATGCTGGACTCAAGCCTAGCGTCTACCTCTTCCTATAATCCTGGAGACCCTACCTAACCTGTCTGGGCATCAGTTTCCTTGCTTGTAGAATAAGTGATAACTTGTTACCTTCTTTGACATGGCGGTATAAGGATCAAATAGAATAATGAATGGGAAATAAAAGATAAAGTATAAAATTGTTAGCTACAGGTTGGAATTATCATCCTACCTGACCCTTCCAGGGACTGTGTCCCCAGCAGGTGGAGTGAGCAGGTGAGAGGATTATTCTCTGAAGGCTAGGAAGGCTTTTGGGAATAGGGACCATGGATTTAAGATCACCCCAAGTGGCCGGGCAAGGTGGTTCACGCCTGTAATCCCAGCACTTTGGGAGGCCAAGGTGGGTGGATCACGAGGTCAGGAGATCAAGACCATCCTAACACAGTGAAACCCTGTCTCTACTAGAAATACAAAAAAATTAGCCGGGCAAGGTGGCACGTGCCTGTAGTCCCAGCTACTCGGGAGGCGGAGGCAGGAGAATCGCTTGAGCCTGGGAGGCAGAGGTTGCAGTGAGCTGAGATTGCACCACTGCACTCCAGCCTGGGCAACAAAGGGAGACTCTATCTCAAAAAAAAAAAAAAAAAAGAAAGAAAAAGAAGGATCACCCCAAGTAGGCCATTGACCTATCGCCTATATATACACACGCTTTTACCCAGAGATATAAGTCTTTCCAAAAGCAGTGAGCCCCAAGTCCAGCTTCAGGGCTGGGGCAGGGGAAGGACGTAGGTGAAAAGGATGCTTCAAATCCAGCCTCTAGTGTGGTGGGGATTGGGGTGGGGAGCAACCCTTGAATCAGAACAGGTCTAATGATTTGATTCTGCTGAGACATTTGAAAATAAAACAGCAGGTTTCAGGAGAGCCTGTCAATTCTAGCAGCCAGTGTAGTGGAGTCAGCTTGGGCTTTGGAGTCAAACAGACTCAGGTTCAATCCTGGCTGTGTCACTTGTTTCATCGTGCCAAACCTGCAGCCAGAGTTGCACCAAAAACAGCAGCAGGGGGAGTTCCCACAAAAGAGTGCCCCAAACCATCCCGAGATGGGATTCCAAAGAAAGTACTAAACACCAAAGAAATTGGTCCAAAGCATTTATTAGGGGGACTTTCCTATAGACAGTGTGCTGCAGCAACCCTCCAGATGGATGGCGAGAGAAAAGTGATGTCCTACCTAGGTGTGTCAGCAGCGAAGGGGTCAGGGTATGAAGTGTATATAAAGGTTTAAAGAATTTGGCTCAGGACCTTTTTTTCCTTTTTTTTTTTTTTTGAGATGGAGTCTTGCTCTGTCACCAGGCTGGAGTGCAGCTGACCTTGTGATCCACCTGCCTCGGCCTCCCAAAGTGCTGGGATTACAGATGTGAGCCACCACGCCCGGTGTTTTTTCCCTCTTAAACCTGTATATCTTTCTCAGTGCCTGTTCCAGGCCCTGGTTTGGATTCAAGCCTTCTGGGGAAAACTTGCAGTGGGCTGGGTCACAAAGCAGGCAAAGCATTCTGCTTTTTGATCAGGACACAGAAAGAAAGCAGGAGGAACTGGAGGACCTGCACGCCTACCAGCTGGGGGTACTTGGACAGGTCCATCCGTCACTCAGTGTCTCCAAGCCCTCTCTCCTTGTTCAGGTTGTCAGAAAGACCCTAGAGAATGCTTGGAAAGTGCCTGCCCCTCACAGTGGGGCCCCCAGCTATGACCAGGTGGTAGGGACGTCCCAGCTCTGCTGCTCGGGGCACTAAGGTTTGCTGGCTCTCTTGCTCTTGTAAAAAGGAGTGCCAGTTCCTTCTCCCAGAACAGAGATGTCATCTGCAAGAGTAGGTACAAGAGGGTTTCCAGATGCAAAATATGTCTTTGAGGCTTGTCACTAGACGTTTATCTTCACAGCATATTTATCTTACTATAAATGAATTATAAAAATATTTAGATAGCAAACAATAAGAGAAAACAAGGATAAGCCCTTTTTGTTTGTAGAGACAGGTTCTCACCATGTTGCTCAAGGTGTTCCAAACTCCTGGGCTCAAACGATTGATCCTCCCACCTTGGCCTCCCAAACTGCTGGAATTACAGGCAAGAGCCATCACACCCGGCCTCATCTCCCTTTCTGAGTCCCTCGTACCTCCCATGTGCACACTGCGTCTCCCAGCTCCACCTCTAGGAGTCTGCTCCACATCTCCACCCTCCCTTAAAATCTAGATTTTAACTTGTCTTGGCCCTCAGTGCCCCATGCTGTCACTAATTTTAACTATTTGCACATTTGCTTTTTTTTTTTTTCTTGAGACGGAGTCTGGCTCTGTCACCATCCTGGAGCGCAATGGTGCAATCTCAGCTCACAGCAACCTCTGCCTCCTGGGTTCAAGCAATTATCTTACCTCAGCCTTTGGAGTAGCTGGGACTACAGGCCCACACCACCATGCCTCACTAATTTTTGTATTTTTAGTAGAGACGGGCTTTCACCATGTTGGCCAGGATGGTCTCAATCTTTTGACCTCATGATCCGCCTGCCTCAGCCTCCCAAAGTGCTGCGATTACAGGCATGAGCCACCGTGCCCGGCTACACATTTGCAATTTAAAGTAAAGCCTGGGCCGGGCGCATTGGTTCATGCCTGTAATCCCAGCACTTTGGGAAACCGAGATGGGCGGATTGCCTGAGCTTGGGAGGTCAAAACCAGCCTGGGCAACAAGGCGAAACCTGTCTGTACTAAATATGCAAAGAATTAGCTGGGCATGGTGGCAGGCCCCTGTAATCAGCTACTCAGGAGGCTGAAGCAGGAGAAACTGTTGAACCCAGGAGGCGAAGGTTGCAGAGAGCCAAGATCACACCACTGCACTTCAGCCTAGGTGACAGAGTGACACTCTGTCTCATAAATAAATAAAACCTGTAGGCTGATGTGTTGGCTGGTAATCCCAGTATTTTTGGAGGCCAAGGTGGGAAGATCATTTGAGCTCAGGAGTTCCAGACTAGCCTGGGCAACATAGCCAAGACACATCAGCTGGCGCCCCCAGCCTGCCATTTCCCAACCCCATCTCTACAAAAAATAATAAAATAAAATAAAGCAAGTTTGTTGTTATTCAAGACCCAGAATCTTCTGTTTTGGAAGAAGCAAAGTGTGGTTAGAAGTACAAGCAGGTAAGTCTTGTGAAATAGCAGCTGCAAGGCTGGGTGCGATAGCTCACACCTGTAATCTCAACACTTTGGGAGGCCAAGGCAGGCAGATCACTTGAAGTCAGGAGTTCGGGATCAGCCTGGCCAACATGATGAACTGTTTCTACTAATAATAGAAAAATGAGCAGGGCATGGTGGTGGTTGCCTGTAATCCCAGCTACTCAGGAGGCTGAGGCAGGAGAATGGCTTGAACCCAAGAGGCAGAGGTTGCAGTGAGCCGAGATCGTGCCACTGCACTCCAGCCTGGGTGACAAGTGAGACTCCCTCTTACAAAAAAGAAAAAAAAAACAAGAAGTCATAGATTGTGAGAAACACCATTTTTATGTACCCCTCAGAAAGAAAGGAAGAAAGAAAAAAAAAGATGCTGCCATATAAACAGCTGTAATGCTTTCTCCCGGCATTGGATGTAAGATGCATCCTGGTTTCTGAGGTATAAAAATATGAAAAAATAAAGTGCCCTCTGAATGAATGAATGAAATCCAGGTGTGGTATCTCACACCTATAATCTCAGCACTTTGGAAAACCAAGGTGGTACATCACTTGAGGTAGGAGTTCGAGACCAGCCAGGGCAACAGAGGGAAATCCTTGTCTCTACAAAAAAATTAAAAATTGACCGGGCACAGTGGCTCACGCCTGTAATCCCAGCACTTTGGGAGGCCGAGGCAGACAGATCACCTGAGGACAGGAGTTTGAGACCAGCCTGGCCAACATGGTGAGACCCCATCTCTACTAAAAATACGAAAATGAGCTATACGTGGTGGTGCGTGCCTGTGGTCCCACCTACACAGGAGGCTGAGGCAGGAGAATCGCTTGAACCCAGGAGATGAGGTGGCAGTGAGCTGAGATCACGCCATTGCACTTCAGCCTGGGCAACAGAGGAAGAATCCATCTAAAAAAAAAAAAAAAAAAAGTAGCCAAGTGTGGTGGCGAATACCTGTAGTCCCAGCTTCTCGCTTCCCAGGAGGCTGAGGTAGGAGGATTGCTTGATCCCCTGGGGACAGAGCAGGACCCTGTCTCAAAGAAAAAAATGAAATCAGGTTCTATCACGGAATGTCATTTGATCTAGTGGCTCTTACCATGAAGTCTGGGCCTTGAACCTTGGTGTCTCCATCACCTGGATTACCCTAAACTTTCCCTCTCTGGGCCTGAATTTTCTCACAGACGAAATAAGCACAGAATGGATGCGTTTCCTCTGGCCTGCTGGGAGGCCATAATACACTGAGAGGCAAGGGCTGCTTTGCTGCTGTCTGCTGCCCCCTGCTGCTAGAGGGAGAGAATCGGATCTTGGGGGATGACCCAGCACTCCTACACTCCTAGGGGTGGTGAAGTGCAGCAGGCTGATCCCTAATAGGCAATAAATCTGTGACTTTTTTTGAGACAGGGTCTTGCTCTGTCATCCAGGATGGAAAGCAGTAGTGTGATCACAGGTCACTGTAACCTCGAATGCCTGGACTCAAGCGATTTTCCCATCTCAGCCTCCTGAGTAGCTGGGACTACAGGTGCGTGCCACTACCCCTGGCCAAAATTTTGGTTTTTGCCAAGATAGGGTCTCAGTATGTTGCCCAGGCTGGTCTCAAACTCCTGGGCTCAAGTGATCCTCCCAGCTGGACCTCCCAAAATGCTGCTGGGATTACAGGAATGAGCCACTCCTCATGGACCCCCTTGTGATCTTAAACGTTGTGCCAAGCTCTTCACATTCCATCCTCAGCATCCAGGTTTCCAGTGTGTACCACACAGCTAAGTCAATCTCTTGGAAGATTTGGTTAGCTCGAGTTTCCTTTCTCAAGTTCAGCGTTCTCATCTGTTCAATGGAGATGATAAATCCTGACCCACTTTCCTCTAGGGTGGATGGGAATAAAGATCCACTGATAATAAAGATATAAAATTGCCACCCAAGAGTGGGGGGTCCCCTTTATACTCTGGGAGGAGGAAGAGAAAGAAGGCTGAAGATGTTGGGAAGTCAGTCTTGGCAGCCTCAATTTCATCAAGTATAAAATAGGATAAATAACATGTTGCATTTGGGATTTTTTTTTCCTCGGTCACCCAGCCTGGAGTGCACTGGTCCAATCACGGCTCACGACAGCCTTGACCTCCTGGGCTCAGGTGATGCTCTTGCCTCAGTTTCCCAAGTTGCTGGCACCACAGGCATGCACTACTATGCCCAGCTAATTTTTATTTTTATTTTTTATAAAAGGGTTTCACCATGTTGGCCAGGCTGGTCTTGAACTCCTGACCTCAGGTGATCCACCCGCCTCAGCCTCCCAAAGTGCTGAGATTACAGGCGTGAGCCACCATGCCCGGCAATTTTTATTTTATTTTATTTATTGTTTTTTTTTTTTTTTTTTTTTTTTTTTTTTGAGACAGAGTCTCACTCAGTCACCAGGCGCCAGGCTGGAGTGCAGTGGCACGACCTTGGCTCACTGCAACCTCCGCTGCCCGGGTTCAAGCATTCTCCTGCCTCAGCCTCCCGAGTAGCTGGGACTACAGGCGCGCGCCACCACGCCCAGCTAATTTTTTTGTATTTTTAGTAGAGACGGGGTTTCACCATGCTGACCAGGACGGTCTCGATCTCTTGACCTCGTGATCCGCCCGCCTCGGCCTCCCAAAGTGCTGGGATTACAGGCGTGAGCCACCGCGCCCGGCTATTGTTATTATTTTTAATAGAGATGAGGTCTCACTTGCCCAGGCTGGTCTTGAACTCCTGAGCTTAAGTGATCCTCCTGACTTGGCCTCCCAAAGTGCTAGGATTACAGGTGTGAGCCACTGTACCTGGCATTATTATTATTATTATTTGTAGATATGAGGTCTCACTACGTTCAGCCCAACCTGGTATCAAACTCCTAGACTCAAGTGATCCTCCCACCTTGGTCTCCCAAAGTGCTGGGATTACAAGTGTAAGCCACTGCACCTGGCCGCATTTTGGATTGTTGAAAGACCGAAAAGAAAATGTAGATACTCAGTGGCACACAGTGGGCTCAGAAAACAATACCCTAAAATGAAGGTCTTGGCCGAGCGTGGTGGCTCACACCTGAAATCCCAGCACTTTGGGAGGCCGAGGCGGGCAAATCACCTGAGGTCAAGAGTTCGAGACCAGCCTGGCCAACATGGTGAAACCCTGTCTCTACTAAAAATGCAAAAATTAGCCAGGCATGGTGGCAGGTGCCTGTAATACCAGCTCCTCGGGAGGCTGAAGCAGGAGAATGGCTTGAGCCCAGGAGGCAGAGGTTGCAGTGAGCTGAGATCACATCATTGCACTCCATCCTCCTGGGGGACAGGAGTGAGACTTTGTCTCAAAAAAAAAAAAAAAAAAAAGGTCTCAGCAGCAGCCTCAGCCTCAGCAGTAAAAAAGTTTTCTGTGATTCTCTCCTCCTGTCTCTCAGTCCCATTCTCCCTTGAGACATAGACACTAGAATCTCTCTTCCCCGAGGCAGGTCATAGAAACCAGAAGCCCTTTTCCCCAAAGCCAGCCGACAAGCCTAAAAATATTACTCTAATTTTCCCTCTGTCCTATCTGTAAAAACTGGCCATAAAGAAATTACCTGACCTACTTTGTTGACTGTTGGTCATAAGATCCCCCATTCAGGCCAGGTGCAGTGGCTCACGCCTGTAATCCCAGCATTTTGGGAGCCCAAGGCGGGTGGCTCATGAGGTCAGGAGATCAAGACCATCCTAGCCAACATGGTGAAACTCTGTCTCTACTAGAAATACAAAATTCTTGAGTTAATTTTTGTATTAAAAAAAAAGAAAGAAAAAAATACAAAAATTAGCTGGGCGTGGTGGCGAACGCCTGTAGTCCCAGCTACTTGGGAGGCTGAGGCAGGAGAATCACTTGAACCCAGGAGTCAGAGGTTGCAGTGAGCAGAGATTGAGCCACTGCACTCCAGCCTGGTGACAAATCGAGACTCCATCTCAAAAAAAAAAAAAAGCGGGGGGGAAGTTCATTAAGTATTAATTTATATGATCACAAGGTCCCATGATAAACTGTCTGCAAGCTGAGGAGCAAGGAGAGCCAGTTCATGTCCCCAAACTGAAGAACTTGGAGTGTAATGTTTCAGGGCAGGAAGCATCCAGCACGGGAGAAGATGTAGGATGGGAAGCTAGGCCCATCTCTCCTTTTCACATTTTTCTGTCTGCTTTATATTCCCCTGGAAGCTGATTAGATTTCACTCACCAGATTAAGGGTGGATCTGCCCTCCCTAGCCCACTGACTCAAATATTAATCTCTTTTGGCAACACCCACACAGACACACCCAGAATTAATACTTTGTATCCCTCAATCCAATCAAGTTGACATTCAGTATTAACCATCACAAGTCCACCCGTTGTCAACTTGAACCCATACACATCTTCTGAGATCATACATAATCTTCAGTAAAGACAGTAATGAGGTCATAATTATGCCTAACAATGCAACTATCCTTCGTACAACTGGAAATGCACCAATCCCAGCCCAAATACTATTACATAAAGTTAACAACGCTTAATGCTGATATGAAGTCAATAAATCTTATGTCACATGATAAAGGAAATAAAATGAGGATATTTTCTTAGTACACGTGTATACATACACAAATATGTTTTTAACAAAAGGAGGAAGTACTCATGATAATTACATTCCTCATTTCTGTAGCTGGTCACGTGGTTATAGCTAGTACTGACTACCTTCTTCTCCTACCCATTCTGTATTCCCTTTGCCTTCAGCAAGCACCTCAGCAGTTTGTGGGTTTTTTTTCCTGGTGGAGTGACACAAGCCTTCATTCCTGAAGGGTCTGGACCATTTGTGGTCCTGCCTGGATGGGGCTGATGTAGTTTCCCATTGACCTTAACCACAGGGCATGGTAATTCTAGAGATGCCCTGATGGTTCTCCTGTATTCCATGCATGCTCTTCCTTACCTCCATTATGGAGTAGTAGGTTGATTTTATCTTGATACTCCGGGCCAATCACCCCAGCCAACACTGTGACTCCCTTCTTAGCCTGTTGACTTAAAGGTAGGAGGAGCCCAGAGTGTCCAGGCAGCATCTTAACTTCTAGTTTAATGGAATCGTTGTTGTGTCTGTTGGTGGCAGCGTTCCTCCCTCTGGAACTAAGACCTCTAGGCCAGCAGAACATAATTTTTTGTGGGAAAAGGAAGCAAAAATTTTGCTAGTAGATCACTAGAGGTGATGGTGAGTGGTGCCCACTCCCACTCCCACTTCCACCCTTTACTCCTGGACTCATGAATCCTGGCTAAAGGAGAAACAGTACCACATGTTGGATGCTGATTCAGAGCATACACAGCCTGCTGGAGAACTTTGCTCCACCCCTGCAAAGTATTGTCACCTAGTTGGTATTGTAATTGTGACTTCAAAAGGCCATTCCACCATTCTATCAATCTATCTGCTTCAGGATGATGAGGAATATGGTAAGACCAGTGAATTCCATGAGCATGAGCCCACTGTCGCACTTCTTTAGCCATAAGGTGGGTGCCCTGGTCAGAGGCAATGCTGTGTGGAATACCATGATGGTGGATAAGGCATTCCGTGAGTCCACAGATGGTAGTCTTGGCAGGAGCATTGGGTGCAGGATAGGCAAACCCATATCTGGAGTAAGTGTCCATTCCAGTGAGGACAAACCTTTGCCCTTTCCATGATGGAAGAGGTCAAATATAATCAACCTGCCACCAGGTAGCTGACTGATCACCCAAGGAATGGTGTCATATTGAGGGCTCAGTGTTGGTCTCTGCTGCTGGCAAATTGGGCACTCAGCAGCAATGGCCACAGCCAGGTCAGCCTTGGTGAGTGGAAGTCCATGTTGCTGAGCCCATGTGTAACCTCCATCCCTGCCACCATGGCCACTTTGTTCATGAGCCCATTGGACAATGACAGAGGTGGCTGGAGAAAGAAACTGAGTGATGTCCACAGAACGGGTCATGCTATCAACTTGATTATTAAACTACTCCTCTGCTGAGGTCACCCATTGGTGAGCACTCACATGGGATACAAATATCTTCACAGTTTTTGACCACTCAGAGAGGTCCATCCACAAACCTCTTCCCCAAATTTCTTTGTCACCAATTTTCCAATCATGCTTCTTCCAAGTCCCTGACCATCCAGTCAACCATTGGCTACAGACCATGAAGCAGTATGTAATCGCACATCCAGCCATTTCTCCTTCCCTGCAAAGTGCACAGTCAGGTACACTGCTCAAAGTTCTGCCCACTAAGAAGATTTCCCTTGGGTCGAGTGCAGTGGCTCACACCTGTAATTCCAGCACTTTGGGAGGCCAAGGTGGGCGGATCACCTGAGGTCAGGAGTTTGAGACCAGCCTGGCCAACATGGAGAAACCCCATTTCTTTAAAAAAAAAAAAAAAAAAAAAAAGATTTCCCTTTACTACTGTCCTTCAGGGATGTCCTAGAAAGGGGCTGTGGTGCTACAGCTGTCCACTTTTGGGTGGTGCCTGTATATCATGCAGAACCATCTGTGAAGCAGGCCCTAGTCTTCTCTTCCTCTGTCAACTGATCATAGGGAACTCCCCCAGGAGGCCATCGGTGCAGGTTGGGGTAGAGAAGGCAGGGTAGCAAGAGTAAAGACCAGGAGTATTTGAGCCACTTCCTCATGTAACTTACTTGTGCCTTCAGGACCAGCTTGAGCCTGATCATGTATATACCACTTCCATTTGATGATGGAATGCTGCTGTGCATGATCCACTTTATGGCTAGATGGGTCAGAAAGCACCCAGTTCATGATAAGCAGTTAAGGTCACATAGTGATTTCATGACCCATAGTTAAATGTGTAGTTTCCACCAAAGCCCAGTAACAGGCCAAAAGCTATTTCTCAAAAGTAGTTATCTGCAGAAGATGGCGGGGCTTTCCTCCAAAATCCTAGAGGCCTCTGCTGTGATTCACCTATGGGGGCTGCCAAGGGCTCCACACAGCATCCCTCTCTGCCACTGACACCTCAAGCACATTGGATCTGCCGGGTCACATGGCCCAGTGGCAGAGCAGCTTGCATAGCAGCCTGGACCTGTTGCAGAGCCTTCTCCTGTTCTGGACCTCACTTGAAACTGGCAGCCTTTCAGGTCACTCAATGAATAAGCTGGAGTAACACACCCAAATGAGGAATCAGTTGCCTCCAAAATCCAAACAGGCCCATTAGGTGTCGTACCTCTTTCTTGGTTGTAGGAGGGGCCAAATTAAGCAACTTATTCTTTACCTTAGAAGGAATATCTCCCAAGGCCCCACACCACTGGACCCCTACAAATTTTACTGAGGTAGGCTGGGCGAGGTGGCTCACGCCTATAATCTCAGCACTTTGAGAGGCCGAGGTGGGTGGATCACGAGGTCAAGAGATCAAGACCATTCTGGCCAACATGGTGAAACCCTGTCTCTACTAAAATACAAAAACAAAACAACAACAACAAAAAAATTAGGTGGGATTAGTGGCACACACCTGTAGCTCCAGCTATTTGGGAGGCTGAGGCAGGAGAATCACTTGAACCTGGGAGGTGGAGGTTGCAGTGAGCAGAGATTGCACCACTGCACTCCAGCCTGGCAACAGAGGGAGACTCCGTGTCAAAAAGAAATAAATAAATAAAAACAAATTTTACTGAGGTAGAAAGTCTCTGAGTTTTAGACTTATTTCCCATTCTGTGGCATGCAAATTTCTCAATAAGTCCAGGGTGTTTGCCACTTCTTGCTCACTAGATCCAATAAACATGATGTCATCAACGTAATGACCAGTGTGATATCTTGCAGAAGCAAAAAGTGATCAAGGTGACTTCAAATAAGATTATGACACACAGCTGGAGAGTTGATATATCCCTCAAGTAGGACAGTAAAGGTATATTGCTGGCCTTGGCAGCTGAAGGCAAATTGCTTTTAGCGGGCCTTATTATGGACAGGAATGGAGAAAAAGATATTTGCCGAGTCAATGGCTGCATACCAGATACCAGGAAATGTGTTAATTTGCTCAAGCCATGAAACCACATCTGGTACAGCAGCTACAGTTGGAGTCCCCCACTTGGTTGAGCTTATGATAATCCACTGTCATTCTCCAGGATCCATCTGTCTTCTGCACAGGCCAAATGGGAGAGCTGAACGGGGGATGAGGTGCGTCTTTCAAGTCCTTGATGGTGGCACTAATCTCTGCAATCCCTCCAGGGATGTGATATTGTTTTTGATTTAGTGTTTTTCTAGAAAGAGGCAGCTCTAATGGCTTCCATTTGGCCTTTCCCACCATAATAGCCCTCACCCTGCCAGTCAGGGAGCCAATGTAGGGGTTCTGCCAGCTACTAAGTATGCCTATGCCAATTATGCATTCTGGTACTGGGGGAAATGACCACAGGATGAGTCTGGGGACCCACTGGACCCACTGTAAGTTGGACGTGAGCTAAAACTCCATTAATTACCTGACCTCCATAAGCCGTACTTTAACTGGAGGATCACAATGATGTTTTAGGTCCCCTGGAATCAACATCAGCTCAGAGCCAGTGTCCAGTAGTCCCTGAAATGTCTGATAATTTCTCTTTCCCCCAGGGCACAGTTACCCTGGTAAAATGCTGGAGATCTTCTTATGGAAGAATGGGAGAAAGATTCATTGGATAAATTGTTGGTAAACGGCTGGGCACTGTAGTTCACGCCTGTAATCCCAACACTTTGGGAGGCTGGGGTGGGCAGATCATGAGGTCAAGGGATGGAGACCATCCTGGTCAACACGGTGAAACCCCACCTCTATTAAAAATACAAAAATTAGCTGGGCATGGTGGTGTGCACCTGTAGTCCCAGCTACTTGGGAGGCTGAGGCAGGAGAATCACTTGAACCCAGGAGGAGGAGGAGGAGGTTGCAGTGAGTCAAGGTCGTGTTACTGCACTCCAGCCTGGTGACAAAGTGAGACTCCACCTCAATCAATCAATCGTTGGTAATGTAGTAGGGTCCTTCCTCAAGGGGATCTGGCCTCCCCTTCATTCAAGGATTTCTGGGTCTTAAAACTGGCTCTCAAGTCTGGAAACTCGATTGAGAGGCCGTGATTCTTTGTTTTTATAATTCAAATTAGTCCTTGTCCATTTGACATGGAAGTTTTCTGTTTGTATAAATTAAGTATGAATGCAGTGGCTTCCTATCAATTTCACTTCTAGGAACACCATGATTAGCCAATGCCAGAGCTCTATACCAATCGACTATTCTGATTGCCACTTTGCTTTTTCTGCCCTTTACTGTAACTACACCCACCTTGCCTTTGACGGTTGAGTGCTGCCACTTGGCCCCTACCACCTCTGGATTCAATTATTCCCATTGTATTTAAGTTTTGTAGTTGAGTGACTGCAGCTCCCACCGTTAGATTTGACATACAGAGAAGAGCAATTACAGGGCTCTTAAAAAATGCAGGTGCTGAGGCCAGGTGCGGTGGCTCATGCCTGTAATCCCAGCACTTTGGGAGGCCGAGATGGGTGGATCATGAGGTCAGGAGTTCAAGACCAGCCTGGCCAAGATGGTGAAACCCTATCTCTATTAAAAAAAAAAAAAATGCAGGTGCTGCCCTCACAGCCCTCACAAATCTATTTCACAAGGCATTGATCAACGGTATATCTTCTGGACCCTCCCAGTTGGGATGAGTAGGTCTAAAGTGACTAATCCACTTTACCATCCCAATCTCCCTAAGCCTTTGGATCTCTTCCTCTACATTAAACCATGGGAGATCAGGCATTTCCAGCTTGCTCACAGTGGGCAATCATTTGCCATCACTTCACCCCTATTTCGGCTAACCAAGCAAATAAACTACTAGAACCTTTTTTTGGCGGGGGCGGATTACAGGCTTTGAGCTACCACACCTGGCCTCAATTATTTTAATCTTTGAATAACTTCAGAAGTCTGGGGTTACTTTTTTTTTTGAGACGGAGTCTACCTCTGTAACCCAGGCTGGAATGCAGTGATCTTGGCTCACTGCAACCTCCACCTCCCGAGTTCAAGCAATTCTGCCTCAGCCTCCTGAGTAGCTGGGATTACAGGCATGCGCCATAATACCCAGCTAATTATTTTTGTATTTTTAGTAGAGACGAGGTTTCACCATGTTTGCCAGACTGCTCTCCTGGACTCAGGCAATCTACCCGCCTAGGCCTCCCAAAGTGCTGAGTGCTGGGATTACAGGTGTGAACCACCCTCCCGGCCACCATCCACGTTCATGGCAGAGCCTAGGGCGGTATTCTGTAGAAAGATCCTCGTTTGGGGTCTTGTTCTCTTTTGAACCCACTCCGGAAAATTTTTTTTTTTTCCCCCCCCCCCGGCACTCCACGACACTGCTTTTGTCAAGGTTCCTAAAGCCAATGGCCACTTGTCAAGCCCCAACTTCCTTGACCCATCCACAGCTTTCCGCGTAGTCGAGCGTTCCCTGGATCCGGACATACCTTCTGGGCTTGGTTTCCGGAATACCTGGCCCTCCTGGTTTTCCTTCTGCCTGTTCCTCCTTGATTTGGAGAGCCCCAGGGCTCATTCTTCGCCTCTCTGCTGCCTGCCAGCTACACATTCTTTCTGCTTCGGAGGCGCTCCTCCAGACTTACGGTCTCCAAAGAGTCCGAGCCTGGCGTCCAGAATGGCACATCCAGCGGCCTGGCTAACACCTCCGCTTGGCCGTCTGGCTTGTCGCCTCTCTAGCTCGTCCTCTCCAAAACCGATCAGGACATCCCGCGCCCTCCCCCACTTCCTACCCCCAACCCCCAGCCCCCCCAACCCCGAACCGACAAACCTAGTCCTCGCCCAACTCTGAATGCGGCAGTCGCTCGGGCCTACACCCTTGGAGTCACCCTCCACTCCTTTCTCTCACCCCCATCCCAGCTCTCCGCAAAGGCCGAGTCAGCTCCGCTTTCAAAGTACAGCCAGAATCTGGCCACCTCTCAGCCCCCTCACTGCCCCACCCGGGCGCAGGCCCTGGCTGCCTTCCCGTTTCTCTGCCCAGGCCCCAGTCGCTGGTCCGAACTGTCGCGTTCCCAGGGAGGTGGTGGTCGCGCTCACTGGGCCACCGCTCACCCTCAGCGCGCCCCCTCCGAGGGAGGGGAGCCCACGAAGCCCCGCCAGATCAGACGCCCTCCGGGGTCACCTCCCGTACCCCTGCCCCCTCCCTCCCAGCCCCCCGCTCCGCGCCGCCCCAGCCACTCGGTCCTCCGGGCGCACCCCGGGGCTTCAGAACCGGCGGTTCCCTCTGCGTTCCAGGCCCCGCCTCCTTCCCGTGCAGAAGCGGCTTCGCAGCGCCGCACACGAAGCGGAGGGGCCCGTTTCCCAAGGCTCTGCCCAGGCCTCGAATCTGTGGGAGGGAGCGCTTCCTCCCCGGGGCTGCGCCCTCGCCTCCTCGAAAACTCGTCGGGCCAGACGGTCGAGAAATGGCGAGAGGGACGGAGACGTAAGTACCAGTCTCCTTGTGCTCAGCGACACACAAGATGTCATCACATGTCTATAACACATATAACGAAGCAAGTCCAGCAAGGTGACGTCGGGGGGGTGGCAACACGGGTGCTCACCCAACAAGTCTTTCAATGTATGTGTGAAAAAAAAATGTAAAGAAATGTCGGAAGCCAGCTAGGTCAGGACTGAAAAGAGGTGGGAAGGAGAGAGAGAGAGAGAAACAAGAGGAGGAGGGGAGGGGAGAAAGAGAGAGAAAGAGAGAGCTGTTGGAAAGAAAAGCCTCCTAGAACTCTTCTTGTCTTTTTCGTTTTGGGCTTTTCCTATTGAAGGACCTAGAAGCGGAAGGAGCTTTCCCGCGATCCCGGGGATTAACAAGCGCTTTCCGGTTCCGTGGCCTGCGAGCTGGCAGGGAGAAGGAGCCCGGTGCCTGTGGGGCGGGGCATGCAAATTAAAAATGGCTGTTTCGCCCGGGAGCTATGGGAGCAAAAAGAGAAAGTAAATATCCCCCCCAAACTTGCAACAGTATTACTTATACAATGTTGCAAATTGTAACAAGGAGTACCGTGTGAAGGTAGGGAAGAGAGGGCTTCTTTACTTGAAGATGATTTGTCTTACCGTGAGCTCAGGGTGAATGGATGAATGTGTACCGTGGCCTGCGTGGAGCATACTGGTTAACACTCTTCTGCTTTTGTGGTTAATGAACGTGTGTAGTGTTTATTTTTACTAACTTCATGTACCAAATGGAGTCTTTGAAGCAGACAAGTGGAATAAGAGTTTGCATTGTCTCCACCAAGCACGGACATGGTATTACAGCACTTCTAGGAAAAATACAACTTTTCGTTGGTAAGAGTGCGGTGTGTGAAAAACACAAAACGGAAGGGACTGTAGAATTTTTCTGAGTGTTTTTCTTGTCATCTGTTTCTGGGGTCTTTGCAGGAGACAGTGCTGTACTTGTGAGTTCATCCGCGTGGCGGCGAGCGAGGCTGTCTAGGGGAAAGGGCTGTTGCTGTGTCGTCCTGTTTGACACTTCAAATAAGTGTTCTTTCCTGATAACCTGACCCACCGACAATCGGTAAGTTTTGGACTCCTGCAGTTAAAACGTCAACAAAGTAACATGGTCAAGTACCAGTGCCAAGCAATTTGGTTTTGTCTTCCCCGTTATCTAATGTTCCGTTTACTTCTGTTCTTTGGTGTTTTCTTCTTTCTCCTGGAGACCAGACTCGCTTGGTTGCCCAGGCTGGAGTGTGGGGTGGCGCAATCTCCGCTCATTCTAACTTCCGGTTCCCGGGTTCAGACCATTCTTCCGGCTCAGACTCCCCCAGTACTTGGGACTACAGGCGTGCACCACCACCCCCGGCTAACTTTTCTATTTTGCGTTATTTTTTTTTTTTGAGGGACAATCTCGCTCTCTCCCCGAAGCTGGAGTCCAGTGGTGTGATCTTCGATCACTGCAACCTCCACCTCCCAGCTTCAAGCTATTCTCCCGCCTCAGCCTCCCTAGTAGCTGGGACTATACAGGGGCTTGCCACCACGCCTGGCTAATTTTTGTATTTTTAGTAGAGGCGGGGTTTCACCATGTTCCTCAGGCTGGTCTTGAACTTCTGGGCTCAAGTGATCTACCCACCTCAGCCTCTCAAAGTGCTGGAATTACAGGCGAGAGCTACCATGCCAGCCTCTGGAAGGTTTTCAAGAGCTCAGTTGCAGCCATGGTGTGATGTCTGCAGGCTATCCACGTAGTGACAGATGTCCAGAGTGCATTTGCTCAGAAGCCTGGAGCTCAAGGGAGTCCTTTGTTAGAGGGGTGGACTTGGGTGGTCAGTGACAAACAGACCCGCCGAGCCCTGAGATGGGTGGGATTCCCCCAGGGAGCAATGGGGTGAGAGAGGAGGAAAGTGGCCCATAACACTGTCATGAGCATCTCTACATTCAAGGCAGGGAAATCAAGTGAAGGATGGAGGAGCAGCATCTGGAGAGGCAGAAGGAAAACCATGGGACCTTAAAAGGCCACAAAACTGCAAGTGCCTGAAGCCAAGGAAAGTAAGGACTTGAGGAAGGAAAGGGAGTGGCCCTCAGCATCCAGGCACTGAGAGGCCACAAGGCATTCAGACAGCCCCAGATGGGGATTCCCAAGAGGTATTTCTAGGGGTGGCTAGAGAAGGGGACTGGCGATTTGGAGGACAGTTATCTCAACAGAGGTGACGGTGCCAAGAAGGGTTCTCTCCAGAAAACGTGGACTTGAACAAGGACCGAGATGGCACTGGAGAACTTGCAGGAGACCAAGGGAGCCATCAGGAAAGCAACGAGAGGTGGCGGCCCGGTCCTTCCGTGACCTTGCAGACAGGCAGCCATAGACCACCCAGGATGAGCCCTTATTGGACACAAAAGGAAACTCCCAGGCTCTTAGGTGTGGGTAAAGGAGGTTAGCTCGGTCTCAGCAAGTAGGTCTGTCTCAGAACCAGATTTCATGGCCTGGCTGCCGGGACTTCCTGAGGAGCAGAATGAGGGTCTCGATGGTAGCAAGAGGTGTTATGGGCTGTTGGGACTTGGTGTGTGAAAGGCAAGAAGCGCACGGTTGGCGGGGGCGGAGCTCCTCTGCCTCCCTGTAGGTTCTCGAGGCCACCGAAAACCAGCTGCATCCCCCCCGACCACATCCTTTCGGCGTGTGCCACCCTTGGGGAAAGCCCCCTGTGAAGTGTCAGGATGGTTGTTCTCATTTCCCCCGAAATTTGGAGCCCACTCTGAGGTCTAGTACAGCTCAGAGGTCTAGGGTAACCAACTCCCCCTGATTGCCTGGAACTTTGCCAGTTGTAGTTCTGAAAGTCCCATATTCCAGGAAACCCCTAATCCCCTAGCAAACTGGGATGACTGGTTACTCCACTGGGACCTCAGACCTCCTCCTTCACTAGTGAGTTTTGAGGTCGCAGGGACCATCCTAAGTTGAGAGACAGAGGGCCTCTGGGCTCCTGCAAGAGTCTGCACTCTCCTACCTGCATCCTGTGCCTGAGGAGTGCAACGTAAAATAGAAAGTGGAAAACACCATCTTGGCTATTGTAAATAATGATTTCATGAAAAAAAAAGAAAAGAAAAAAGAAAGAAAGAAAGTGAAAAACAGTGACAAGTGGAGAGAGAGGGGAAGAAGACAGAAAAAAGCTTCATATGTTACTGCGTTTTTTTCCCTTTAATAGTGATGGTATCTCACTACGTCGCTCAGGCTGGTCTCAACCTCCCGGGCTCAAGCGACGCTCCCGCCTCAGCCTGCACGAGTAGCTAGAACCACAGGTACACACCACCACGCCTGGCTAATTTTAAATTTGTGATTACTCGTTACTATTGTGATTCTCGTATAGTATCCCTATATTGTTCAGGCTGGTCTTGAATTGCTGGGCTCAAGGGATCTTCCCACCCTGCCCTCCCAAAGTGTTGGGATTACAGGCATGAGCCACCATCCCCAGCCTCCTCTATGCCTCTTTTTGGTCCACTTTTTTACAGTTTTTATTTTTATTTTTATTTTTTAAACTTATTTGTAGAGACGAGGTCATGCTATATTGCCTAAGCTGGTCTCAAACTCTTGGACTCAAGCGATCCGCCCACCTTGGCCTCCAAAAGTGCTGGAATTACAGGCATGAACCACCGTGCCTGGCCCTTATATACTTTTATAGTTCCATTATCTTCACTTTGAAATCTTTGACCCACTTGGCATTTATCGTGATGTGTGGTGAATGAGCCGTGATTGTAACACTGCACTCCAGCCTGGACAACAGAGGGAAACCTTGTCTCAAAAGAGAGAGAGAGAGAGAGAGAGAGAGAGAGAGAGAGAGAAGGGATGATAGATAGATAGATAGACACATGCATACATAGGGCAGGCAGAGTGGCTCACGCCTATAATCCCAGCACTTTGGGAGGCTGAGATGGGTGGCTGCCATATTGTACCTCACAGGATAATAGAATGGAGATGACAATGCCAGGGTGGAGATTGGGGTAAAGTGAAATGAGGGAAACCCTTGCTGAGATGGAAAAAGAAAAGTAAGGGAGCACCAAAAGACTCAGCAATCCAGATGAATGTCTTGATTCTCTAATGATTGAGATAAGATATATTGCATTGAACTATTATTTACTTTGATTACTGAAGGGTTCAGGAGAAACACCTTCTGAAATTCAGCCCTGGAGGACTGGCCTCACCCTAATCCTGGCTGTGGCTAATAGCAATGCCCACCTGTTAAGGCTGTTGAGTGAATTAGAGCCCTCAGCCCCAAGGCTGGCACTGGGATGGGCACAGTTGATAGTTTTTGACCGGGTTGTTTGTTCAACAGGCATCCTGCAGGGGGGAGCATGACTAGCCGAGTGTCACTGTCGGATCTATGCTAGCTTCTTGCTTTTCCGAGATCAAAGAAAAGAGGCATAAACTCCCAACTCCACCGTCGTGTTACGGAGGAGGACGGGAAAGGTAAACGCAGAAGCTACAGACGTCAGTCTGTGTCTCAGAGAGACTTACCCAACTTTGCCGGGGGCCTTGACGCCCATCTTCTTCCCCCAGAGCACCCGGCAGACACTCCAGTCCTCTGGTGTCCCGCCACCCTGAGCCCGATCTTCCCCCTTCACGCCTGCCAGGGCCAATAGCCTCCTAACTGCGTCCTGTCTGAGTCTGTCGTGCTTATCACGGCCTATATCCGTCATTTCTTCGCTCCACAGAGGTTTACTGAGCGTCTTCAAATCTCCAGGCACCAGACTAGCGCGGGGAATCCGGGATAAGTGTGGATGAGGGTCTCAGCCCTCAGGGACGGGATTTCAGAAGGGGAGATAAAGGACTGCCCAGAAGGGTGGTGAGTGGAGTAGTTGATAGAAATAACGGGGTGCGATGAAATACATGGGAGGGCTGCCAGTCACATGTGGGGGGTGGGGCGGTGCGGACGGCCCTTAATTAAGGGAGGCTTCCCGGACGGGTGACCCCCAAGCGGAGTCCTGACGACCTGCGTCAGGAATAGCCGGGCGAGGAGGAGGAGGTGAGAGGGATCCGCGTCCCAAGAAAAGAGGCAGCTTTCCCTACACGGCACAGGACACGGTCCGTGCATAGGTGCCACGGGAGGCGCAGGCGCTGGCGCTGGCGCTGGCGCTGGCGCTGGGGAGAATCCTTGCTGGGCCCTCGCCGTCCACGCGCCGCCTCTCTACAACCGGTATCTGGTGGTCAGCCTCCTGCCTGGCAGAGGGGGAACGAGCCCCTCGTCCAGCAGGTACGAGGCTGGTCTCCCCACCCGATGGTGACGAACTAAAGACCCGGCGCAGCCTGGTCTCCTCTTAAGGATGATGCCTTGCGACCTCGTCTTTCTCCAGGAAAACGTGGACCGCTCTCCGCTGACAGACAGGTCTTTTCCACAGACCCATCTTGCCTTCGCCCCCCAGTCTCTTTCGTTTCTGTCCTTTGGCTGGATTGACACAAACAAGGAAGTCGCCCCCAGCGGAGCCCCGGCCCTAGCCTCGGAGGCGGCCGGGGGCGGAGTGAAACGAGGTGATCACGCCTCCTGGGGGAAGGGCGGGGCATGCAAATTCGAAGAGAAAGCCCGGAAACGCGGGAGTAGCAAGGGTATAAGATTTCCCTTTAAAACGTGGAGAATAAAAAAATCAGCCCGAGTGTGTAATGGCGTGAACAGTGATGTGGATGAGACAAAGAGAATGAGGCAAGGAGCGAGGCTGGGGCTCTCACCGCGACTGCAATGTGGATGACGGGGGGACGGTGCCGGCGGGGACGGAGGCGACAGCATCGCTTCTCGGCCTTTTGGCTAAGATCAAGTGTAGTATCTGTTCTTATCAGTTTAATATCTGATACGTCCTCTATCCGAGGACAATATATTAAATGGATTTTTGGAGCAGGGAGATGGAATAGGAGCTTGCTCCGTCCACTCCACGCATCGACCTGGTATTGCAGTACTTCCAGGAACGGTGCACCCCCTCGGGGGACATAACGTGTTTGCAACGTCAGAAGAACGCCACCTCTTGGGGTGACTTGCAGTTCTGCGTCTTCACACTTCCTTCGATGTGAACGTCTGTGATTTGCAGGAAGCATACTACATACAGAGCTCTTAGGCTTTTCCGCTTCAGTCCTTACTACCATGATTTTGGGAGGTTATCAACTGGCCTGAGGAATGCCTGTGCCAGTGGTGTTGCCCTGGCTGGACTCGAAGTCTTTTTTTTTTTTTTTTTTTCCTCCTTTTTGGAGACGGATCTCTGCTCTCCTTGCCCAGGCTGGAGTGCCAACATGCCATCTAGGCTCACTGCAACCTCTGCTTCCCAGCTTCAACCGGCTATCCTGCCTCAGCCTCCCTGGTAGCTGGGGTTACTACGGTCATGCCCGGCCAACTTTTCTATTCTTTGTAGACATCGGGTTTCACCATGTCGGCCAGGCTGCCTGGTCTCCAACTCCCGACCTCGGGACATCCACCCGCCTGGGCCTCCTCAAGTGCTGGGATTACAGGCGTCAGCCTGGACCCCCTTGCAAACCTCAGCCCCTGGAGCAGTTGGCACTTTAAGGCAGGCACCAACGTACCGGCGACACACTTTCTTTTTGACCCAGGAAAAACCGAGGCACAGCTAGTTTATTTATCCAGGAACGCACAGGAGCGGAACTCGAGTTCAAGCATTGCGTGCCGTGCATACGTGCAACGATGGCCTTGACGCCTATCTTCCCCCAGGGCACCTGGCAGACACCCCTGCCCTTTGGTGTCCTCCCACGCCGAGCCCGGTCTTCCCCCTTCACCCCTGTCCCAGGCCAACAGCCTCCTAACTGCGTCCTCTCTGATTGAGTCTGTTGTGCTCATCACGGCCTAGCCATCATTTCTTCGCCCCACAGAGGTTTACTGAGTGCCTTCAACGCGCCAGGCACCAGAGTAGTGGTGTGGGGGAGAAGGGGGTAAGTGTTGATGAGGGTCCCAGCCCTCAGTGACGGGATTTCAGAGGGGGAGATAAAGGATTGCCCAGGAGGGTAGTAAGTGGAGTAGTTGATAGAAATAACGGAGTGCGGCCGGGCGTGGTGGCTCACACCTGTAATCCAAGCACTTTGGAGGCCAAGGCGGGCGGATCACCCGAGGACGGGAGTTCAAGACCAGCCTGACCAACACGGTGAAACCCCGTCTTTAAAAAATAAATAAATAAATAAATAAATAATTAAAAAAAAAAAAAAAAGAAAGAAAGAAAAAGGAAAAGAAATAACGGAGTGCGATAAAATACACACAGGAGGGCTGCTGGTCTAGTCACACACCGGGCATGAAGTAGCACTTCATGTCACTGATGCGTCTTTAGGCTCTATTCTAGGCATGTACGCCGTTTTAAGGATCAGCCACCAGCAGCTGCCTTGCAACCGTGATGACAAATCTCTCCCCGACTCTTTCGGGTCTCATCTTCGTGTCTGTAAATTGCACCCCAACATAATAACGGGAATTGTTTCCTTTTGCTGACCCCATCTGTCACCCCTTCCAAACTCCAGGAATCTTGTCTGTCCTCAGCAAAACTCCCCCCCTGCTTCTCTCTCTAAAGGCTGTCTTCAGGCCAGACACAGTGGCTCATGCGTGTAATCCCAGCACTTTGGGAGGCCCAGGTGGGAGGATGGCTTGAGCCCAGGAGGCCACAGGGAGGTGAGATCACACCATTACACTCCAAGCCTAGGTGACAGAGCTGGAGCCCTGTCTGAAAACAAAGCACAAAAGAAACAGACTAGGCCGTGTAGGCAACCCCTGTTCATGGTGACAAATATCTATACACACCAGCTACTTCAGAGGCTGAGGCAGGAGGATCAATTGAGCCTGGGAGGTGGATGCTGCAGTAAGCTGTGCGCTGCAGTAAGCTGTGCTCTGCACTCCAGCCTCGGTGACAGAACCAGACCCCATCTCAAATCAATAAAAATAAAAGAACCAAAGGGTGGAAGCACAAGTGGGTCCCACTGAACTTCAAGCCTTCAAGCCGCAGCCATAACTGGACAGGTTGGACCAGCAGGCAGGAGCAGTTGCCATCTTGGCAGGGGTTGATGACCCTGATCCATCCTCAGGAGGGGGTGGTGCTCGTATGCGGGGAGGGCAGGTGGAATATGCGTGGACTCTGGCGATCTGTTTGGGTGACACGTGTGACTCCCAGGTCTACCTGTGACATGAATGGACAAGGGCAGGAACCCTGACTTGAGAAGGGTGTGGCCTTGAGGGGTATAGGCCCCTCAGGAATGAGAGTTTAGTTCACAGTACCAGGGAAACCACCAGGATCAGCAGAGGTGATAGCTGAGGATCAGGGGGGATTCGGAGGGGAGAGGACAGGAGACACGGGATGAGTACCGGGGCAGCCATGTGACCAACTGCAAAGAGGGACCGTCATTGTGCTCACTCACTTTCTGTAGCTCTGTGCAGTACAAAAGAGCGGGAGACAGAAGAATGGCAAGTAAAAGGGAGCCAGAAAACAACTGGAACAAACCCACACTTTCCTGATTGACACGGACCGTAATATACAGGCACAGGCAGGCAGAGGCATCTTCTCTTCACCTGGTTTGGAAATCAGTCTCTCTGGTAGAGTACAAGGCTGTCTGAAGGCACACCGTGACCGTCAACATTTACCGAGCTTTGGGCAAAGGTTAAGAGTCACTGTTGTTGCTTTAGTCTGATACTGTTCTCTATCACATAATGCGCACAACAGATTTCTGGATTTTCATTGAAAGAGCATCTTGTGTGCTACATGCAGATATATGATTTGAGAAATTCTGACCCCTGGCTGTTAACGTAGAAAAAGGTTTTCTTGTCTCAGGACAGTGTTAGAGCAGATGTCAACTCACTGCTTCTGGAATAGCAGCCACTCCTCGATTTCACAAACTCAATAAACAGTCTCGGTTGTTGTTTAGTACCATTAGGTAAGACCACTATTTTGACAAAGGTTTCTAGAGCATGTAACAATGACATCGGTCTTGCAGTAAAACAAAGCCTAAAGCAGAGTTTAAAACAAAACAAAACACACACACACACACACACACACACACACACCACACACACACACACACACTCTGACATCGGATACCAAGAAATCGGTAACGGGCTTGATTATATGCAATGGCTACTCTCAACCCCCCAGCTTCCTGTCGAGTCAAGCTCCCTCTGACCCGCTTTCTGCATCTGCCTCTCCAGAAACAGGGCAGGCACAGGACTGTCATCTGTGCCTGCTTCCACCGTCTGCCCCTAATGGTGCCGAGGACTCTGTTCTCAATAAGGCCCCCCTCCCGTGGGTCCCTGCCACCTCTCCCTGGCACTGGCTCCACTTCTCTGTAGCTTGGACATGAGCATAACCTGTTGTCCACGAGGCACAGGATGAGTAGCCGAGGCAGCCCTGTGACCAACTGCAGCAAGAAAGGCTGTCGTCTGACTCGCTACCCTTTACGCAGCTCCGCGCAGCGCAAAAGAGCAGGAGAGAAGAACGGCAAGTGGAAGGAGAGGCAGAAAATTAGCAGAACAAAGACACATATATGACCATGGCCTTGGGTTTTCATTTCCTTATGAGCGCTCCTGTGTCATGTAAAATTTACATTGAGTGACCAGGCGCGGTGGGTCACGCCTATAATCCCAGCACTTTGGGAGGCTGAGGCAGGCAGATGACCTTAAGTCAGGAGTTCGAGACCAGCCTGACCAACGTGGAGAGACCCCATCTCTAGTAAAAATACCAAAACTTAGCCGGAGTTGGTGGTGCGTGCCTGTCCTTCCAGCTACTCAGGAGGCTGAGGCAGGAGAATTGCTTGAACCCGGGAGGCAGAGGTTGCAGTGAGCCGAGATCGTGCCATTGCACTCCAGCCTGGGCAACAAGAGTGAAACTCCGTCTCATCCCCAGCAGGGACCCTAAGAGGAGAGAGGTAAAGTTTTGCCTCCCTACAAAGTCGTTGCCCACTCCCACCCTCACCTTCCGTCAACCACTGATCTATATGTCTACAGAGTTCCCTTTCCTGGCATTTCACATCAAGGGAATCACACAGTCTGTGGTCTTTTGCATCTGACTGATGTCTTTCTCTGAGCATCGTGTTTCCTGAGGTTCATCCGTTGTGGCCGTGTGCCATTATGTTTTCATTCCTGAGTGTCACATTCTGTGTATCCGTTCACCCGCTGACGGATGTTTGACGAGTTTTCGGTTCAGAGCTGCTCTAACCATTCGCCTCTAAGTCTTTACAGAAACATACACGTGTTGTCACTTCTCTCGGCCTGCCTGCTCCTTACACACTGGCGTTCCAGGGATTCTGAATACGAACTCCTCTTCTCTTACACAAAATATTATTAACCTTGCATCATCTCTCCCAGTCTATGGGGACCACCGGTATACCTCACCCCTGATCACAGAAACGGAAGGCCTCAAGATTTCCTTTTTCAGACAGGGTCTCCCTCTGTGGCCCACGGTGGAGTGCAGCGGCTTGGCCATGGCTCACTGCAACCTCGACCTCCCGGGCTCAAGCGACCCTTCACCTCAGCCTTCTGAGGCGCTGGGACTACAGGTGCGTGCCACCGGCCCCCGGTCTCAACTCCTTAGAGTCAGCCTTGCTCACGTGCACTGGCCACCTCCCTTCAGGCCTTTCTGCCTCGACTTGCTGATTCTGTATTGTCTAACCGCAGAAAGTGTTCTAAAATCCACTCCGCCACCAGCGTAGACATCAGGAGTTATAGCGATACCACTTGTTATCCGAATCCATGTGGTCCCCAAGTTTCAGATACTGGTAGTGAGAGCTGAGATCTCAAAAAATATTTGCTTCTTCTCTCTCCCTCCTTCCCCCTCCTCCCGTCATCAAGTCCCAGAGCAGAACGCGTCTCAAACTCTAAACTGCGTGTGCATCCCGGGGAACCTTGTTAACATGCGGATTCTGATGCAATAGGTCTGGAGCCAGTGATTCTACACTCGTAACCCACTCCCAGACGATGTCAATGGTGCTGGTCTGGGGGCCACACTGTGAGCAGCAAGACTGTAGCAAGATGCTCCATCTCTACCAAATACCTTTTTAAAAAGAGAGGCATGCTGGGCACAGTGGATCCCGTCTGTAATCCCAACACTTCGGGAGGCCGAGGTGGATGGATCACCTGAGGTCAAGAATTCAAGACCACCTTGACTAGAGAAGGGGACTGGCGATTTGGAGGACGGTTATCTCAACAGAGGTGACGGTGCCAAGAAGGGTTCTCTCCAGAAAACGTGGACTTGAACAAGGACCGAGATGGCACTGGAGAACTTGCAGGAGACCAAGGGAGCCATCAGGAAAGCAACGAGAGGTGGCGGCCCGGTCCTTCCGTGACCTTGCAGACAGGCAGCCATAGACCACCCAGGATGAGCCCTTATTGGACACAAAAGGAAACTCCCAGGCTCTTAGGTGTGGGTAAAGGAGGTTAGCTCGGTCTCAGCAAGTAGGTCTGTCTCAGAACCAGATTTCATGGCCTGGCTGCCGGGACTTCCTGAGGAGCAGAATGAGGGTCTCGATGGTAGCAAGAGGTGTTATGGGCTGTTGGGACTTGGTGTGTGAAAGGCAAGAAGCGCACGGTTGGCGGGGGGGGGAGCTCCTCTGCCTCCCTGTAGGTTCTCGAGGCCACCGAAAACCAGCTGCATCCCCCCCGACCACATCCTTTCGGCGTGTGCCACCCTTGGGGAAAGCCCCCTGTGAAGTGTCAGGATGGTTGTTCTCATTTCCCCCGAAATTTGGAGCCCACTCTGAGGTCTAGTACAGCTCAGAGGTCTAGGGTAACCAACTCCCCCTGATTGCCTGGAACTTTGCCAGTTGTAGTTCTGAAAGTCCCATATTCCAGGAAACCCCTAATCCCCTAGCAAACTGGGATGACTGGTTACTCCACTGGGACCTCAGACCTCCTCCTTCACTAGTGAGTTTTGAGGTCGCAGGGACCATCCTAAGTTGAGAGACAGAGGGCCTCTGGGCTCCTGCAAGAGTCTGCACTCTCCTACCTGCGTCCTGTGCCTGAGGAGTGCAACGTAAAATAGAAAGTGGAAAACACCATCTTGGCTATTGTAAATAATGATTTCATGAAAAAAAAAAGAAAAGAAAAAAGAAAGAAAGAAAGTGAAAAACAGTGACAAGTGGAGAGAGAGGGGAAGAAGACAGAAAAAAGCTTCATATGTTACTGCGTTTTTTTCCCTTTAATAGTGATGGTATCTCACTACGTCGCTCAGGCTGGTCTCAACCTCCCGGGCTCAAGCGACGCTCCCGCCTCAGCCTGCACGAGTAGCTAGAACCACAGGTACACACCACCGTGCCTGGCTAATTTTAAATTTGTGATTACCGTTACTGTTATGATTCTCGTATAGTATCCCTATATTGTTCAGGCTGGTCTTGAATTGCTGGGCTCAAGGGATCTTCCCACCCTGCCCTCCCAAAGTGTTGGGATTACAGGCATGAGCCACCATCCCCAGCCTCCTCTATGCCTCTTTTTGGTCCACTTTTTTACAGTTTTTATTTTTATTTTTATTTTTTAAACTTATTTGTAGAGACGAGGTCATGCTATATTGCCTAAGCTGGTCTCAAACTCTTGGACTCAAGCGATCCGCCCACCTTGGCCTCCAAAAGTGCTGGAATTACAGGCATGAACCACCGTGCCTGGCCCTTATATACTTTTATAGTTCCATTATCTTCACTTTGAAATCTTTGACCCACTTGGCATTTATCGTGATGTGTGGTGAATGAGCCGTGATTGTAACACTGCACTCCAGCCTGGACAACAGGGGGAAACCTTGTCTCAAAAGAGAGAGAGAGAGAGAGATAGAGAGAGAGAGAGAGAGAGAGAGAGAGAGAGAGAGGGAGAGAGGATGATAGATAGATAGATAGACACATGCATACATAGGGCAGGCAGAGTGGCTCACGCCTATAATCCCAGCACTTTGGGAGGCTGAGATGGGTGGCTGCCATATTGTACCTCACAGGATAATAGAATGGAGATGACAATGCCAGGGTGGAGATTGGGGTAAAGTGAAATGAGGGAAACCCTTGCTGAGATGGAAAAAGAAAAGTAAGGGAGCACCAAAAGACTCAGCAATCCAGATGAATGTCTTGATTCTCTAATGATTGAGATAAGATATATTGCATTGAACTATTATTTACTTTGATTACTGAAGGGTTCAGGAGAAACACCTTCTGAAATTCAGCCCTGGAGGACTGGCCTCACCCTAATCCTGGCTGTGGCTAATAGCAATGCCCACCTGTTAAGGCTGTTGAGTGAATTAGAGCCCTCAGCCCCAAGGCTGGCACTGGGATGGGCACAGTTGATAGTTTTTGACCGGGTTGTTTGTTCAACAGGCATCCTGCAGGGGGGAGCATGACTAGCCGAGTGTCACTGTCGGATCTATGCTAGCTTCTTGCTTTTCCGAGATCAAAGAAAAGAGGCATAAACTCCCAACTCCACCGTCGTGTTACGGAGGAGGACGGGAAAGGTAAACGCAGAAGCTACAGACGTCAGTCTGTGTCTCAGAGAGACTTACCCAACTTTGCCGGGGGCCTTGACGCCCATCTTCTTCCCCCAGAGCACCCGGCAGACACTCCAGTCCTCTGGTGTCCCGCCACCCTGAGCCCGATCTTCCCCCTTCACGCCTGCCAGGGCCAATAGCCTCCTAACTGCGTCCTGTCTGAGTCTGTCGTGCTTATCACGGCCTATATCCGTCATTTCTTCGCTCCACAGAGGTTTACTGAGCGTCTTCAAATCTCCAGGCACCAGACTAGCGCGGGGAATCCGGGATAAGTGTGGATGAGGGTCTCAGCCCTCAGGGACGGGATTTCAGAAGGGGAGATAAAGGACTGCCCAGAAGGGTGGTGAGTGGAGTAGTTGATAGAAATAACGGGGTGCGATGAAATACATGGGAGGGCTGCCAGTCACATGTGGGGGGTGGGGCGGTGCGGACGGCCCTTAATTAAGGGAGGCTTCCCGGACGGGTGACCCCCAAGCGGAGTCCTGACGACCTGCGTCAGGAATAGCCGGGCGAGGAGGAGGAGGTGAGAGGGATCCGCGTCCCAAGAAAAGAGGCAGCTTTCCCTACACGGCACAGGACACGGTCCGTGCATAGGTGCCACGGGAGGCGCAGGCGCTGGCGCTGGCGCTGGCGCTGGCGCTGGGGAGAATCCTTGCTGGGCCCTCGCCGTCCACGCGCCGCCTCTCTACAACCGGTATCTGGTGGTCAGCCTCCTGCCTGGCAGAGGGGGAACGAGCCCCTCGTCCAGCAGGTACGAGGCTGGTCTCCCCACCCGATGGTGACGAACTAAAGACCCGGCGCAGCCTGGTCTCCTCTTAAGGATGATGCCTTGCGACCTCGTCTTTCTCCAGGAAAACGTGGACCGCTCTCCGCTGACAGACAGGTCTTTTCCACAGACCCATCTTGCCTTCGCCCCCCAGTCTCTTTCGTTTCTGTCCTTTGGCTGGATTGACACAAACAAGGAAGTCGCCCCCAGCGGAGCCCCGGCCCTAGCCTCGGAGGCGGCCGGGGGCGGAGTGAAACGAGGTGATCACGCCTCCTGGGGGAAGGGCGGGGCATGCAAATTCGAAGAGAAAGCCCGGAAACGCGGGAGTAGCAAGGGTATAAGATTTCCCTTTAAAACGTGGAGAATAAAAAAATCAGCCCGAGTGTGTAATGGCGTGAACAGTGATGTGGATGAGACAAAGAGAATGAGGCAAGGAGCGAGGCTGGGGCTCTCACCGCGACTGCAATGTGGATGACGGGGGGACGGTGCCGGCGGGGACGGAGGCGACAGCATCGCTTCTCGGCCTTTTGGCTAAGATCAAGTGTAGTATCTGTTCTTATCAGTTTAATATCTGATACGTCCTCTATCCGAGGACAATATATTAAATGGATTTTTGGAGCAGGGAGATGGAATAGGAGCTTGCTCCGTCCACTCCACGCATCGACCTGGTATTGCAGTACTTCCAGGAACGGTGCACCCCCCTCGGGGGACATAACGTGTTTGCAACGTCAGAAGAACGCCACCTCTTGGGGTGACTTGCAGTTCTGCGTCTTCACACTTCCTTCGATGTGAACGTCTGTGATTTGCAGGAAGCATACTACATACAGAGCTCTTAGGCTTTTCCGCTTCAGTCCTTACTACCATGATTTTGGGAGGTTATCAACTGGCCTGAGGAATGCCTGTGCCAGTGGTGTTGCCCTGGCTGGACTCGAAGTCTTTTTTTTTTTTTTTTTTTCCTCCTTTTTGGAGACGGATCTCTGCTCTCCTTGCCCAGGCTGGAGTGCCAACATGCCATCTAGGCTCACTGCAACCTCTGCTTCCCAGCTTCAACCGGCTATCCTGCCTCAGCCTCCCTGGTAGCTGGGGTTACTACGGTCATGCCCGGCCAACTTTTCTATTCTTTGTAGACATCGGGTTTCACCATGTCGGCCAGGCTGCCTGGTCTCCAACTCCCGACCTCGGGACATCCACCCGCCTGGGCCTCCTCAAGTGCTGGGATTACAGGCGTCAGCCTGGACCCCCTTGCAAACCTCAGCCCCTGGAGCAGTTGGCACTTTAAGGCAGGCACCAACGTACCGGCGACACACTTTCTTTTTGACCCAGGAAAAACCGAGGCACAGCTAGTTTATTTATCCAGGAACGCACAGGAGCGGAACTCGAGTTCAAGCATTGCGTGCCGTGCATACGTGCAACGATGGCCTTGACGCCTATCTTCCCCCAGGGCACCTGGCAGACACCCCTGCCCTTTGGTGTCCTCCCACGCCGAGCCCGGTCTTCCCCCTTCACCCCTGTCCCAGGCCAACAGCCTCCTAACTGCGTCCTCTCTGATTGAGTCTGTTGTGCTCATCACGGCCTAGCCATCATTTCTTCGCCCCACAGAGGTTTACTGAGTGCCTTCAACGCGCCAGGCACCAGAGTAGTGGTGTGGGGGAGAAGGGGGTAAGTGTTGATGAGGGTCCCAGCCCTCAGTGACGGGATTTCAGAGGGGGAGATAAAGGATTGCCCAGGAGGGTAGTAAGTGGAGTAGTTGATAGAAATAACGGAGTGCGGCCGGGCGTGGTGGCTCACACCTGTAATCCAAGCACTTTGGAGGCCAAGGCGGGCGGATCACCTGAGGACGGGAGTTCAAGACCAGCCTGACCAACACGGTGAAACCCCGTCTTTAAAAAATAAATAAATAAATAAATAAACAATAAAAAAAAAAAAAAGAAAGAAAGAAAAAGGAAAAGAAATAACGGAGTGCGATAAAATACACACAGGAGGGCTGCTGGTCTAGTCACACACCGGGCATGAAGTAGCACTTCATGTCACTGATGCGTCTTTAGGCTCTATTCTAGGCATGTACGCCGTTTTAAGGATCAGCCACCAGCAGCTGCCTTGCAACCGTGATGACAAATCTCTCCCGACTCTTTCGGGTCTCATCTTCGTGTCTGTAAATTGCACCCCAACATAATAACGGGAATTGTTTCCTTTTGCTGACCCCATCTGTCACCCCTTCCAAACTCCAGGAATCTTGTCTGTCCTCAGCAAAACTCCCCCCTGCTTCTCTCTCTAAAGGCTGTCTTCAGGCCAGACACAGTGGCTCATGCGTGTAATCCCAGCACTTTGGGAGGCCCAGGTGGGAGGATGGCTTGAACCCAGGAGGCCACAGTGAGGTGAGATCACACCATTACACTCCAAGCCTAGGTGACAGAGCTGGAGCCCTGTCTGAAAACAAAGCACAAAAGAAACAGACTAGGCCGTGTAGGGAACCCCTGTTCATGGTGACAAATATCTGTACACACCAGCTACTTCAGAGGCTGAGGCAGGAGGATCAATTGAGCCTGGGAGGTGGATGCTGCAGTAAGCTGTGCGCTGCAGTAAGCTGTGCCCTGCACTCCAGCCTCGGTGACAGAACCAGACCCCATCTCAAATCAATAAAAATAAAAGAACCAAAGGGTGGAAGCACAAGTGGGTCCCACTGAACTTCAAGCCTTCAAGCCGCAGCCATAACTGGACAGGTTGGACCAGCAGGCAGGAGCAGTTGCCATCTTGGCAGGGGTTGATGACCCTGATCCATCCTCAGGAGGGGGTGGTGCTCGTATGCAGGGAGGGCAGGTGGAGTATGCGTGGACTCTGGCGATCTGTTTGGGTGACACGTGTGACTCCCAGGTCTACCTGTGACATGAATGGACAAGGGCAGGAACCCTGACTTGAGAAGGGTGTGGCCTTGAGGGGTATAGGCCCCTCAGGAATGAGAGTTTAGTTCACAGTACCAGGGAAACCACCAGGATCAGCAGAGGTGATAGCTGAGGATCAGGGGGGGATTCGGAGGGGGAGAGGACAGGAGACACGGGATGAGTACCGGGGCAGCCATGTGACCAACTGCAAAAGAGGGACCGTCATTGTGCTCACTCACTTTCTGTAGCTCTGTGCAGTACAAAAGAGCGGGAGACAGAAGAATGGCAAGTAAAAGGGAGCCAGAAAACAACTGGAACAAACCCACACTTTCCTGATTGACACGGACCGTAATATACAGGCACAGGCAGGCAGAGGCATCTTCTCTTCACCTGGTTTGGAAATCAGTCTCTCTGGTAGAGTACAAGGCTGTCTGAAGGCACACCGTGACCGTCAACATTTACCGAGCTTTGGGCAAAGGTTAAGTGTCACTGTTGTTGCTTTAGCCTGATACTGTCCTCTATCACATAATGCGCACAACAGATTTCTGGATTTTCATTGAAAGAGCATCTTGTGTGCTACATGCAGATATATGATTTGAGAAATTCTGACCCCTGGCTGTTAACGTAGAAAAAGGTTTTCTTGTCTCAGGACAGTGTTAGAGCAGATGTCAACTCACTGCTTCTGGAATAGCAGCCACTCCTCGATTTCACAAACTCAATAAACAGTCTCGGTTGTTGTTTAGTACCATTAGGTAAGACCACTATTTTGACAAAGGTTTCTAGAGCATGTAACAATGACATCGGTCTTGCAGTAAAACAAAGCCTAAAGCAGAGTTTAAAACAAAACAAAACACACACACACACACACACACACACACACACACACACACACACACACTCTGACATCGGATACCAAGAAATCGGTAACGGGCTTGATTATATGCAATGGCTACTCTCAACCCCCCAGCTTCCTGTCGAGTCAAGCTCCCTCTGACCCGCTTTCTGCATCTGCCTCTCCAGAAACAGGGCAGGCACAGGACTGTCATCTGTGCCTGCTTCCACCGTCTGCCCCTAATGGTGCCGAGGACTCTGTTCTCAATAAGGCCCCCCTCCCGTGGGTCCCTGCCACCTCTCCCTGGCACTGGCTCCACTTCTCTGTAGCTTGGACGTGAGCATAACCTGTTGTCCACGAGGCACAGGATGAGTAGCCGAGGCAGCCCTGTGACCAACTGCAGCAAGAAAGGCTGTCGTCTGACTCGCTACCCTTTACGCAGCTCCGCGCAGTGCAAAAGAGCAGGAGAGAAGAACGGCAAGTGGAAGGAGAGGCAGAAAATTAGCAGAACAAAGACACATATATGACCATGGCCTTGGGTTTTCATTTCCTTATGAGCGCTCCTGTGTCATGTAAAATTTACATTGAGTGACCAGGCGCGGTGGGTCACGCCTATAATCCCAGCACTTTGGGAGGCTGAGGCGGGCAGATGACCTTAAGTCAGGAGTTCGAGACCAGCCTGACCAACGTGGAGAGACCCCATCTCTAGTAAAAATACCAAAACTTAGCCGGAGTTGGTGGTGCGTGCCTGTCCTTCCAGCTACTCAGGAGGCTGAGGCAGGAGAATTGCTTGAACCCGGGAGGCAGAGGTTGCAGTGAGCCGAGATCGTGCCATTGCACTCCAGCCTGGGCAACAAGAGTGAAACTCCGTCTCATCCCCAGCAGGGACCCTAAGAGGAGAGAGGTAAAGTTTTGCCTCCCTACAAAGTCGTTGCCCACTCCCACCCTCACCTTCCGTCAACCACTGATCTATATGTCTACAGAGTTCCCTTTCCTGGCATTTCACATCAAGGGAATCACACAGTCTGTGGTCTTTTGCATCTGACTGATGTCTTTCTCTGAGCATCGTGTTTCCTGAGGTTCATCCGTTGTGGCCGTGTGCCATTATGTTTTCATTCCTGAGTGTCACATTCTGTGTATCCGTTCACCCGCTGACGGATGTTTGAGGAGTTTTCCGTTCAGAGCTGCTCTAACCATTCGCCTCCAAGTCTTTACAGAAACATACACATGTTGTCACTTCTCTCGGCCTGCCTGCTCCTTACACACCGGCGTTCCAGGGATTCTGAATACGAACTCCTCTTCTCTTACACAAAATATTATTAACCTTGCATCATCTCTCCCAGTCTATGGGGACCACCGGTATACCTCACCCCTGATCACAGAAACGGAAGGCCTCAAGATTTCCTTTTTCAGACAGGGTCTCCCTCTGTGGCCCACGGTGGAGTGCAGCGGCTTGGCCATGGCTCACTGCAACCTCGACCTCCCGGGCTCAAGCGACCCTTCACCTCAGCCTTCTGAGGCGCTGGGACTACAGGTGCGTGCCACCGGCCCCGGTCTCAACTCCTTAGAGTCAGCCTTGCTCACGTGCACTGGCCACCTCCCTTCAGGCCTTTCTGCCTCGACTTGCTGATTCTGTATTGTCTAACCGCAGAAAGTGTTCTAAAATCCACTCCGCCACCAGCGTAGACATCAGGAGTTATAGCGATACCACTTGTTATCCGAATCCATGTGGTCCCCAAGTTTCAGATACTGGTAGTGAGAGCTGAGATCTCAAAAAATATTTGCTTCTTCTCTCTCCCTCCTTCCCCCTCCTCCCGTCATCAAGTCCCAGAGCAGAACGCGTCTCAAACTCTAAACTGCGTGTGCATCCCGGGGAACCTTGTTAACATGCGGATTCTCATGCAATAGGTCTGGAGCCAGTGGTTCTACACTCGTAACCCACTCCCAGACGATGTCAATGGTGCTGGTCTGGGGGCCACACTGTGAGCAGCAAGACTGTAGCAAGATGCTCCATCTCTACCAAATACCTTTTTAAAAAGAGAGGCATGCTGGGCACAGTGGATCCCGTCTGTAATCCCAACACTTCGGGAGGCCGAGGTGGATGGATCACCTGAGGTCAAGAATTCAAGACCACCTTGACTAGAGAAGGGGACTGGCGATTTGGAGGACAGTTATCTCAACAGAGGTGACGGTGCCAAGAAGGGTTCTCTCCAGAAAACGTGGACTTGAACAAGGACCGAGATGGCACTGGAGAACTTGCAGGAGACCAAGGGAGCCATCAGGAAAGCAACGAGAGGTGGCGGCCCGGTCCTTCCGTGACCTTGCAGACAGGCAGCCATAGACCACCCAGGATGAGCCCTTATTGGACACAAAGGAAACTCCCAGGCTCTTAGGTGTGGGTAAAGGAGGTTAGCTCGGTCTCAGCAAGTAGGTCTGTCTCAGAACCAGATTTCATGGCCTGGCTGCCGGGACTTCCTGAGGAGCAGAATGAGGGTCTCGATGGTAGCAAGAGGTGTTATGGGCTGTTGGGACTTGGTGTGTGAAAGGCAAGAAGCGCACGGTTGGCGGGGGCGGAGCTCCTCTGCCTCCCTGTAGGTTCTCGAGGCCACCGAAAACCAGCTGCATCCCCCCCGACCACATCCTTTCGGCGTGTGCCACCCTTGGGGAAAGCCCCCTGTGAAGTGTCAGGATGGTTGTTCTCATTTCCCCCGAAATTTGGAGCCCACTCTGAGGTCTAGTACAGCTCAGAGGTCTAGGGTAACCAACTCCCCCTGATTGCCTGGAACTTTGCCAGTTGTAGTTCTGAAAGTCCCATATTCCAGGAAAACCCTAAACCCCTAGGAAACTGGGATGACTGGTTACCCCACTGGGAGCTCAGACCTCCTCCTTCACTAGTGAGTTTTGAGGTCGCAGGGACCATCCTAAGTTGAGAGACAGAGGGCCTCTGGGCTCCTGCAAGAGTCTGCACTCTCCTACCTGCATCCTGTGCCTGAGGAGTGCAACGTAAAATAGAAAGTGGAAAACACCATCTTGGCTATTGTAAATAATGATTTCATGAAAAAAAAAGAAAAGAAAAAAGAAAGAAAGAAAGTGAAAAACAGTGACAAGTGGAGAGAGAGGGAAGAAGACAGAAAAAAGCTTCATATGTTACTGCGTTTTTTTCCCTTTAATAGTGATGGTATCTCACTACGTCGCTCAGGCTGGTCTCAACCTCCCGGGCTCAAGCGACGCTCCCGCCTCAGCCTGCACGAGTAGCTAGAACCACAGGTACACACCACCACGCCTGGCTAATTTTAAATTTGTGATTACTCTTACTATTGTGATTCTCGTATAGTATCCCTATATTGTTCAGGCTGGTCTTGAATTGCTGGGCTCAAGGGATCTTCCCACCCTGCCCTCCCAAAGTGTTGGGATTACAGGCATGAGCCACCATCCCCAGCCTCCTCTATGCCTCTTTTTGGTCCACTTTTTTACAGTTTTTATTTTTATTTTTATTTTTTAAACTTATTTGTAGAGACGAGGTCATGCTATATTGCCTAAGCTGGTCTCAAACTCTTGGACTCAAGCGATCCGCCCACCTTGGCCTCCAAAAGTGCTGGAATTACAGGCATGAACCACCGTGCCTGGCCCTTATATACTTTTATAGTTCCATTATCTTCACTTTGAAATCTTTGACCCACTTGGCATTTATCGTGATGTGTGGTGAATGAGCCGTGATTGTAACACTGCACTCCAGCCTGGACAACAGGGGGAAACCTTGTCTCAAAAGAGAGAGAGAGAGAGAGAAGAGAGAGA